>CAJNJA010060709.1:0-23668 GCA_905231915.1 Symbiodinium necroappetens
GCCCCGCCGGGACTGGCACTGAGCTTTTGCAAGCATGGGGTTCAGGACGGACATCGGTGCATCGGTCTATCCGCGGGGTCTTCTGTCTCTCACCCTCCGTGTCTCCCTCGTCCGCCTCTTAGTGTTTCCTTGAGATTTTTTGTTGCCTCCCTCTCTCTCTCTCTCTCTCCACTTTGAAAGCCCCACAAAGGCCCTTGTAGAGAGCAGCACTCCACTTAGCAGACGGGTCAGCTGCTGTCGGGGCAATCTTCCGTGCGCTGCAATGATGACTCCGGCTGCAGCTGTGTCGCCTGTATCGTGCCAACAGTCAGTTGCTATGATAGCCGAAATCAGTGCCTTTTTCAACTACACGTGATTTTGTACGTCTCTCCATGCTGACCTGTCAATGGCTCGCGTTCGTGTATGCATGAAACGATCCTATGACGTTTCATGCTGCTGTCTCATTTGCATGCGATACTCGTAGCCTTGCCTGCAGTGATCTTAGATGGCCACATGGCGTGCCTCTTTTCTCTTGGCGGGCCATGTGCGGGGTATTGAAGCGGTTTTTGTTGGCTACGTTGCGTGCCTTTTCGTTTTTTGGGGGTAGGGGAAGCAAGAGAACACAGTCTTGTATATAATTACATCTGAAATGCGTTGGATTCTGCTTATCATGATGATGAAGAAGATGATTCCGCTGATGTATGCTCAGTTAGGAGCGCAAGACGCGGCTTTATCCCAAAGCAGTGTAACTGCCCCTAAACCTTCAACTCCAACACACCGGCAAGACCTGTGCCCAATTCATGCACGCAGACATGCCGCACATCCTTTGAGGGGGTTGAGGTACATAGACATACAGACATTGCAAGCTGCATCGAGTAGGGTTCATGGCTTCACAAGCGGTGCCAGCCTTCATTAACATGTACTACGCACTTAGATTGGAACACGAGCCCCAACTAAACGCACAGCACGAGTAGTTACTGTACACTGTACATGTTTACTGCAGCAAGCCCTGGATAAGAAGAAGCGTGTCCCCAGTGATGCGACAGGGAGAATGAGAAGAATCACACTGAACCACACTCTCGAAACCTCCGTGCGCCTGAAAGTTGGACCACTGTCGTTGTTGTTTGTGATCTTAGTCTTTTCTTGTATGCGTGTATGTCCGTACTGAGGCCAGCAGGAAAGCTGGTGCAGAACTCAGACATCAGCTCATTGACCATCTTCCAGCAACATTATAGGCAAGCGTATGAGAAGGTTGTCTTGCATGTCCGCCGCGATCGTGCTTTGCGTCTTGCAGGTGGCGCAGAAGTGGTTTCGAGCAATGCCGCTGCTAGCGCAAAGTCCCTACAAACCTGACGATCGCACCTCCACTGCATCTTCGAGCACGTTTTGACGAACGCTTGGTTATGGTATGCTTTCTTCTTTACACACAGAGATGTGGATGGGTTTCATGATACGGTTTGCTGGCTAGGCAGCATTGGTCTCAAGTCAAGCCTCAGCTGCTGCATATTTGTATGGGTCTCTGTAGCTGAATGAGTACGCTTTATACTCTTTGGGGTTGGGCTTATGAACTCAGCCACGAAGTAGTGACTCCTGCTGCTCAGGATTCGACGGACTCCCATGATTCATGACATGACTGAAGTCTCCGGCGAGCTGTGCACCGACCTCTCCCATCCACTGAGCTACATGGGCTTCCGGCGGCAGGATGTCAGCTGATCGTCCTGGACAAGAAGCGCCTCGAAAAACCAAGCGCCCGCCAGAGCACTCCAGGTCTAAAGAAGTCTTTCAGCCGGAAACCTATAAGAACCATATTATATATACATATATACATACATATCTACTTTCTTTCAAGAGGTCCTCTGAAACCCCTCTCCAGATGGATTGGCCAAGCGACAGGCCTCTCATCAAGAGCCAGCTGCACTTGTGCCCGTTTTTCGCAGCCATGCGATTTCTCAAGCGAAGGTCATCGCAAGACTGCCGAATCCGGCGTAGACAAAAGCTTGCAACCTTCACGCTGACAGGCTGCTCTACCGGCCATACCAACCCAGAGCTAAACTTTAGCACCCCCACGGACTGTCAGAGCTTCCCCCGACAGATCTCTCCCTTGCTGGCTCTACATATAGACTGATCCTGCTCCACTGCTACCCGCACAGCCACCGCACGGTAAACCCCTCAGAGGGTCACGTAGAGTCAGCCTGGGTGTCACAGACGGCACATTGGAAAATGAACTGGCCGTTTAGGGTCGAGGGCCCTCTCTACGTATGCCTCTACGCATCAGCAACCGTGCAAACTTCTCCTGCTTGTGCCTATGGTGTGCTCTCGCGCCGAAGTTGGTGGGAGAAGATCTCGCAATATCATCCTACTGTGCATCTTGGCGCAAGCTTATGGTTTGGTCCGGTTTGCCTTGAAGTTAGAGCGGCTTCCCTGCCTTGCTAGGCACGCTGGGCTTCCTCGCTGCCGCTTGGCCAATTCTGATGACGATCAGAGTCTTAGTAGCAGGGTTTAGGGTTTAGGGTTTGGGGTCACGGTTCACTTGCCGCAGAGTGTCTTTACCGTACCCATAGCAGGGAGCCTATTCCTCTGCGGACCCCTTGGGACCCAATCAGTGAGGTGACTCCGAGGATGCATGCTGCAGGCGACTTGAAGGATGTTTGTTGTGCATATGGATAGTTCTCTAAATTCGGGTCCCCAAAATGGTACGGCACCCTTATAAACAGGACCCTAAAAGGGATCCTAATTCAAGAGAGCTACCCACATGATACTATATATTCATTATATTTCTAATTCCAGATGAGGTACCTTATAGAAGTGGAGGGGTGTAGGTAAGCCTTTCGCAGGACTGAAAGGAGCGCAGCCAGCGCCTGCACAGAGCATCCTTGTCCCATCCCCAACAAGCTTCTTTGCGACGAGGGTTTGGTGTTTAGGGTCTCTCCGATTAAAACTTCCACTGTCCTGCTGCCATGTCTGCTCCAGTACCAACGGTTGCTTGTGCTAGTGATAGTGTTCTTCTCATGCGGTCACTGGTTATTGAAGCTCAGTGTCCAGCCGGAACGACATGTGCCCACGCTCCAGACAGCAGTAAGGCTTGGAACGGCTTCGGGGCAAAGACCGAGCCGAGTTTGCGTTGCCTATCGGTTGGCCTTCAGGGATGTGGTTCCAGGCGTACCATAATATACTATAGTATATAATTTGCCATAACAGTATATCGTGTATATGGTCTTTTGTTCTACTGTTGATGATATAAACCCTGCATTACCTTAAGGACCCTAAACTATGGGAATTATGATATATTCCTTATATGGGTAATGCAGGATGTGTATCATCAACCGTAGTGTACCGTGTGTATGGTCTTTTGTTCTCTATAGTATACAGTGTCCAGTCTAAGGTTCAGCCCGCGAGTTTCTCAGTGGCGTGGCGCCGAGAAAGTCGCCGAGGCAAAATCGGCGAGAACGGCTGTAAGTGGTCACAGTATGGTTGTATAGGGACGGGCAAAAGGGTTGTGTGTATAAATGTATATATATATATGTATATACTCTGATTACGTAAGTGTACAGGAGAATGCCAGACCGACAAAGGTTTCAGAAGAGGGCCGTGAGAAAGTGCGTTCCACAGGCACTGGTTTGGCGCGTCGCGCTTCCAAGCAAGATGCCGAGGACAGGAAGGGATGCCCGCACAAAGACTGCCAGATGAAATTGTTCACAGTCACAGCAATCCAATCCCGCATGTTCCTGCTGCGCCCTTTGTGCAAGTCTGGGTTTGTCAGAGAGCATCGCAGCAAGTTGTGACCTCAGGTAATGCAACTGAGGCAATGCCTGATTTTCGGGTGGGGCTTGTAACCTCGACTCTACATCAAAACCAGCCTGCCGGATCGGGCTTAGACAAGCTGTGGTAGAGGCGCCCCGAAGAGCCGTTGCAGTCTCGTGCAGGGCTTTGAAGGCTTCGGGTGGCATGGCGCAGTGCTCACCGCTTCATCGGCCGTGCTAGGCCGGACTCCCAGCATCTTTCGGCAACATCATAGCATATCATGCCATTATATATATATATACATACACATGTATTATATACTGGGTTAAGGGGTTAGGCTTTGGACTTTAAGAGATTGTTAGATGAGACCACAACATCTTATTGGATCATTCGGCTGATGGCTTTGCTTTCGAAAGTGTGCCTCCCTTCGCGTTTCTGAATGTTCAGAAACCCTCCTAAACCCCTAAACCCCTTAAAGCCCTTAGAGCCCTTAAAGCCCTAAACCCCTAAACCCCTAAACCCCTTAAACCCCTAAACCCCTGTCAGGTCCTACCTTAGATGGCATGGCTCATGGAAACTTCGGGGTCGCTTCCTCAGAGGGAGGGAGGCGAACGCTCGGTTTAGAGTAATTTTGGGGGCCTTAATCAGTAGAATAGGGTTTGGGGGTATATTATACTATAATCATAATACGGAACCCCCCAAAACCCTGTTCTAATTATTAAGGCCCCTACAGTAGAGCTTTTTTGTGGTGCATACATGCTGCAGGTCCCTGCTTTAATTAGTAATCAAATCTGAGTGCCTCCATGTGACTTCACGCTTTGCCGCCGGAAGCCCCTGGATCGGTTGGGCAGAAGTAGTTTGAATTGCATCATGACTTGTGCACAGATGCAGGTTACCCTATTGCATAGAGTCAGAATGTAGATTGTATTATTCTAAATGCTGCAATTACCACACTACCTCCTCAACATTTTGCCATCTTTCGGTGTATTGGTCCGTTTGCTTGTAGCGTCAGTGACGAGTTGACGCCTGCACTTGGTTGCAATGTGCCGGCAGTATGTCACAGCTGCCTACGCGTGTGCAGTGCTCCATTTCTGGACGGCTTCTTTGATGCATCTCAGTCTCATGGTGTCAGGGTGCGCCGTCCATTTGCGCAAGCCTGCCACCCTAAACCTAAAACCCTAAACCCCTAAGTCCGAGTGCGAGTGCTGAGACCCAAAACCCAAAACCCTCCACCCTGCCCCAGCTGAATTCAGAAGCGCTTCAATTGTGCTTGGCCCAAGGCACGAATCTGCAACTGGCGAGGAAGGTCTGGGCTACTGGAATCCTTTCATTCTCTGGCCGAGAGTCTCGCCTCGAAATTGTGTAGGGTTTAGGGGTTTTCGGGTTTTAGGGTTTAGGGTTTTAGGGTTTTAGGGTTTTAGGGTTTAGGGCTTTAGGGTTTTAGGGTTTAGGGTTTTAGGGTTTTAGGGTACGTTCCGGTCTCAAGTTGAAGATTCACGGGCTTACCGCTCAGTGCTCAGTGCTCAGAACGCCGCGGCGAGGAACGCTCGCGTGTTGTGGTTTTTTAGTTTTCTGATTCTTCCTAGATATTCTCCTGGCCTGCATGACTCGATGTCAAGGCAGCGTATCAAAGCACAGACCATGGCAGATGAGAAAGTGCTTGCTCGTGTGCACGACAAGCGCCAGCGAACCTTGAAAGCGCGCCTTAGAAGCACAGGAGAGCTGCCGCTTGAAGTTTGCCAGGCTGCAGACGACGTGCATTAGAGCCCGCTGTGAAGTCAACGCTTCGTTCAGTACGCCCCTGACCAACTTCGGCCCGTTATTGGTAGCAGTCTGCAGCAGTAATCGCAGATGGCTGTCGTTTAAGGGGCCGTCTCGTGGGATAGGAACCGTGGCACACATCTCATCTAGGCTCTGCTTGCCAGCAAGATGGCACAGCTGAGGATTGCGAACCTGTGGTCCTTGGTTCTGGACATTTTTCTTGCTGCTCTATTTGCTGCTTGCTTGTCTTGGTACAGTGATATGCCGTGCAGGGCAGAACGCTTTGCAACACAGGGGTCTAGATAATTACCTATACTATTTTGGGGGGGGTCCTTATCATAGTATTATATACCCCAAAACCCCATTCTAATTACATACTATGGCCCCTACATTACTCTTCCGGTCAGCCATGCATGGGCCATGCTCATCGTATCCGGCTTGTCTAGGTTGCCCAGCTATGGTCAACCTCGGTCAAGACTTTGCCATTATTCGTTGGTGTGGCCGGTGGCAACGTGATGCTACACAGGTGGGAGTTTCAGAAAGTGCGGGACCCAAATCGTGGATCGCAGGCTCCTCCCGATACGGACCCCGAAACAAAGTCCTTGAAAGTACCCTCAATTTTGAGAAGCCACCAACCTGTCCTTCCCCGTTTTCAGTGGCCATGAAACACCCTCCCAAGCACCTTTGGTATGCGAAAGTCGTGAAGGCTCTGCCGTCCTGACCTGAAGCTGACCCCGGAACGCCCCTCGGTTGGTATGATGGATCATGGCGGTATGAGTAATGCGGTTCAGTGATAGGAACAACAGCAGTGTTCGGAAACATGCAATCACAATAGTAGTAACTTGTAATAGCAATGAATGACAATCATAATAACAATCATGATAATAGTAGTAGACAGCAGTCCTTCTCCAGTCCGTACATACGTACAATACACTCCCCCATCCTCCCCCCGCAGAAATCTCACCAATCTCTAATCACTCTATAATCATTAAGGCCCCAGTCTACCCAGCAAGGCTTGACCCGTGACACAACGATTATGACGCTTCTTGTGCCACTCGGCCAAAGCGAGAGCCATTCTCTGACAGGGCAGAGATGATCAGAGATGTCTGTCATCCGACAGAGACGAGAGCCTCAGAATGGTTCAACGAGGATCCCAATAATTCAACGTGAGTGGTAGGATGCGGTAGGACCCTTAAAAGAATCCACAAACATATCCGTAAACTTGGAAGACGTTGAAGAGCTGCCCAGCTGATGGCGGCTTGTGGACATAGCAACGCTCAGCATTTCAACACCTGGCACAAACTTTTTTGCGTTAATTTATGGCTTGTGGTCGAGATGGGGGCCTTCGTGACGCCAGGGGCCAGGGTTTGCAGAATGGATCCTACTGTTTGGGATTTATATGGATTTACACTGGTGTCATCTGTTTCATGTTCTGCAACTCTCATATCTTTCTCCACTTCTTACCCTATGCAGTAGGAGTGCAACATTGCCCGTGTGCGAAGGTTTGTTTCCAGCATCGGGCTGCCGCGAGAGTTCCTTCCGTCACTCACCATGGCGCGTGTGATGGTGAGCAGTTTTGCTACCGATGCCCCACTTTCGAACAAGGTTGGGTGCTCAGCGGCTCAGCATATCTTTTCCATGAGTTAGAATCGCGGTCCGGGCAGACCTAAGCAGTTTTCCCTGTCCTTCATGTCAGCACCGAGTTTCTGCCAAGCTGATGCCAACTTGCACTGGGAGGTGAATCTCGCCTTGACTCCACTCTACATACTCTCACACTGGTGTCAAAACTGGACGGCGACTTCTGCCGACCAGCAACCCGGTCCAAAGCTGGAGCCGCGGGCTTGAATGCCGATATACTATATTGGATCATATTCCACTACTTCGCATTGCGCTAGAATGTAGTATTTTCTATATTATCTGTTAGGTTTGCGTTAGCTTTTGTCACAAGCCGAGGCTTCTCTTCACCATCTGCAGTGAGGGCATCATCTTGTCCTTCTTGTCACTGGCAATTACGAACTTAGACGTCAAGGACCGGAGCTTCCAATGACAGCCAGAAGTCCTACAGAAGTCCTTGCCTCGTAGGAGTACCAGTTGGCGGCTGCTGCCATCGAGCTGGAGGAGAAAGTCCAGCAGGTGCAGGAGGCAGAAGCCCGGAAGCACCACTGCAAGTCCCCATGTGAGCTTCGTTTTGGCCCTAAACCCTAAACCCGAAACCCTAAGCCTTGGCTTGCCTGTGTTTGTGACGAAACTGGCACCTGCAGAAGAGCCCCAGCAGGGTATCAGAATCACAGGATTCCGAAGAGCCTCACTACATCTACAAATCTTGAACACATACATGCTATATGCATGTGTGTATACATATGCTTATATAGAAATATATGTAAACACATGTCTGTGTTTAGCCCCGTCAGAGGTAACAACTCTAAACCCTAACGCCTAACCCCTAATAGTATACTGAGGAGCGAACTGGAGGGGCTGCACAGCGCCTCCTCAGCGTGACTTGCGATGCCTTCGTGAGGCGCGGGATTTAGTTCCTGCTTCGGGAAGCCCCTAAAACCCTAAACCCTAAACGGGGCTACGAGGTTCCTTTTCACTCCGACCTTCGCACCATGAACCTCGCCTGGCATGTCCGAGTTGTGAGAGCGTAAACGCCCTAAACCCTAAGCCCTATGTAGATGAAGGGTCCGAAGTCCTGAACTAGGTCACCTCATTCATTCATTCATATATATATATATGCATGCAGGCTGAGCAGGAGGGCGAAACCCAATTAGCCCCTTCCATTTTTCGGGTTGTCGTTGTTGCAGCTCTTCTTTCAGTTTCACAATTCCGACTCAAGAAAAAATACCTCGCCTGGATTGTCCGAGTGTGAGCGCCGAAAACCCCTTGCCCGTGAGAGCCGAAGTCCACTCAAGAGGGTTAGGGGTTTAGGGTGGGTCGGTGCCTGGTATATCCATGGACCCAGGTGCAAAATGTAATTATCGATTATTAATAGCATTGACAAACAATTATATCAATACTAGGAATAACAACAATAACAACATGCTAGTACCACTACTACTGCTGCAACAACAACAACTACTACTACTACTACTACTACGACTACTACGACTACTACGACGACGACGACGACGACTGCTGCTACTACTACTACTACTGCTACTACTGCTACTACTACTACTACTACTAGTCATAGCCAGAATCATAATAATGAAAATAATAACAACCCCTATGACAATTACTAATGAGCGAACATCTAAGCACAGGCTGGCGCCGGATCTTTCGATTTTCGAGCCTTCCCGGAGCTTGTCCGATCTGCTGATGTGCAACTCCACTGATGAGTTTGGGTGTTTAGGAGTTTAGGGGTTTAGGGTTCTTGCCTTTAGACTTAGGGTTGCGTAGGCGCTGGCCGGCATCTCACTCCGTGCTGGGTTTCGGAAAGACGCGGTATGCAGAAGGATCTACAGATCCAACCTAGCGACCACATCCAGCTTGGCCTACCTACCCTAAACTCTGGACGTTCAATCGAGCATCTTCGGACCATCCTTGCTCGGACGCTGCCCTCGGCTTGTCGAAGAAACCGAAGGCGAATGCCGGAATGCAGTTGTCGGTTCGAGACTGTGCCTTCTTTAGAGGCTCGGAACCTGCATCGGCTTTGGAGCGTGGGCTGAGGTAGCACATCCTGTAAACCCTAAACCCTAAACCCTTGTTCTGCCGACTTACCCTGCAATGCGGGCTCGTCCTAGCTATGTCGGAGGGAAAAAAACCCTTGGTGTTCATGGATGGTTGTGTTTTCTGATGCCCAGACCCGAAGACCTCCCATGCTTCAATCGAAGAATGAAGCCAGGACCCTAAAACGTGCCTGCTTGTGCGAGTGCGCGAGTCGAAACCCTACCTCGCCTGGCTTGTCCGAGTTGCGGGAGTGTAAACCCTAAAGGAGTCACTCATGTCGTGGTGTGCTTCGGGGTGGGTGTCTCTTGCTGAAGCCTTGACACCGGATGGCTACGAGGTTTCTGAAGCGGACGAGGGTGTCCCCAACGATCCCCAAAGCAACTATTATTATTGTTATTGTTACTGCTACTATTAGCATTTTTGTTGAGATGATTATTGCATTGATTCTTATTCTTAGTCTAGGACCTGAAACTTTCGAACTTGGTGCGGTTTCAGGCCTACAAGGTTCGTAGGCGCCTCTATCAGTCCCCGGCCCGCAGCTTGGCGTCACGAGGGCTTTTCGAGCCGAAGCAGTGCGGGGTTAGGTAGCCCTAAACCCAAAACCCTGAACCCTAATCGACTTACCTGATTTCGCGGACTCTGAGGTGGATTCGGTTCGAGCATTGCTTCGAATCTTGGCAGGGAAAGCTATGTGTGCTCAGAAGGTTTGCGCAGAGGAGGAATACGGTCATATCGGTTGATGCATGGCGATCTACAGCATAGCACGACATCCTAATCTTAGCGGTGGTGAATGATGTGGGGTCTGAGCTTCTCGAAGTGGTGGTGCTTTGTGTAGTTAGTGCAGTTCCGGGTAGCAGAAGGAATACAACGGGGAGGAGAGCAGGGACAGCATGAGAGTTCACTGTTGCTAAGATAGCTTAACATCCTCCCAACACTGCTACTAAGAAATTGCTTACTGGCTTATGAAAGGGACTCCAATTTACGTCTTTGTCCAGTGTCTTAGTGAAGCTGGGCCATCATCACCAAAGGAACCCGCTGGATGGCGTCCCGATCATTCGGTACATCAATGAAGCGGACGCTGGGTGGGCTGGGGCGAAGGTGTTCTGTCAGGGCTGCACCTCTAGCGGCTGCAGCCCAGTAAGACGTTTCATTTTCGGCCTCGCAGGACCATCAGCGATTCACGGACTTTATCAAGGAATCGTCCAATGAAACGACGCTTGCCATGCAGATGACTTGTTCCACAAGTTAGCATGAAACGCCGTTGGCCCGTGTCTGCATTCCTTCGGCTTTCATGGTGCGACTTGGTATGTTTGTAGCTAGCGACTCGGGTCGGGACGTGCTCGCTCTGTGTCTATGTCTCGCTGTCTCTCACCACCGGCAACAAAACTCGGCCCAATAATTTTGAGCCCATCAGACGAGCAACATCTTAAGTTTCACAAACCTTGGGCGGCGCATTAATTAGTTAGTTAGCATCCATGCATATCAAACCATATGGTTGTTGTCTGTTCCACCTGAACCCTTCCTGGTCGAAATGTCGTTGCTTGCTTCTGTGCTCTATATATATATATATATAGGCTCCAGACTCTACGAGTGACCGTGGTCTCAGCTTTTCCCTTTGAAGACACGTCCTGGCTCCTTTGCCAGGAACCCTGCCAGATCTTTGCATGTCGGGATGAAGGACACCATGGATTCTGTTGCTTAGGGCAGCCACAACTGAGTCAACCCATGCCAAGCTGCCGAAGACTTCCGGGAAGGACTCTGGGGGTGTCGTCTTCAATGTCGAGCTGTTCCACGTCACGGTTCCTGGTCTCAGGACTCTGCCCTGCCCAGACAATTCGAGCTTGAGACTAGCGGATTCGAGCTGTCGAAGTTGCGCACAGTGTAACTCGGAAGGACTGAGGAACACACGCACCTGATCGGAATCACGCAGGAGCACGGCGGTGTGCATGGCAAGCAGCTGCAGAATTGCGAGACTGCTGCCTCTGTGTGCAGGAGTCATGCACAGACAGGCTTGAGCGCTGCGAGGCACTGGATGCCCAGCAGTGCCTTGCAGAACATGCAGTGCCGACCGTAATGTTTTCGGACTGCACTGGGGCCGTTGCGGTTAGGAAAACTAGAAACAAAGACTTCGTGTCGAGTTGTACAGGCCTCCGAATTCGATCGCGGCCTGGAAAGGCTGGATACGACATCCATTCCCTGGCAGGCAAGGAAGCCGGATCGGACAGAGCAGGAGAGGTGTCAGGCTTGTCATGAAACTCGCCGACAGCCCTTCGCACCTGCGTCTCCCAGATTCACCCAGCATTCGCAAGAGGCGCTTAGACTCATCATGATGTTCTGTGGTGAGTCGTTCAAAAATCTGAAAGATGTGTCCGAGTTGCAGGCTGCAGGCTAGGCCCAGGGTTGGCTTGAGAGGTTCGGGTTTGGGTTGACTAGTTGTGCGTCTGGCTGGGTTCCTGGTAGCGCAACTCATTCCGGTCTGCCGGGAGTCCGGCGGGCTGAAGCCAACTTTCCTACAGAGCCTCGTAGCAGAGCGTGGGCAACTAGGTATCAGATCCCAGAAGAATCGAGCGCACAAGTCTTAGGTTCAAGGACTTGAAAATTATGTAAGACCTTTCGGTCCCCCCCCCCCGCCGACAGGCCGGTCTGGACGATATGCGACACATCCTTGGGTGCCCCGCAGCAACGGCAAGGTAGGGTGGGGCTTTGGAAAAGTCGGGATGTCGAGTTTCAGATTCCTGTCAAGATGTCGAGCCAGATTTTTTTTAATAGCAAGCTCCTTCAACCCTGGAAAGCATCACCAAACCCCTAGACTGTGCACATTCTGAGGTACAAACTCCAGAATGGGTGCAGGAGCCTTCCAAGCAGACAGTCCCGGTCTTCGGGGAGCCACAGCAGTGGTCGTCGCCTGGCAATTCACTCTTTGCCCATCGTCTGCCGATGTCTGCGACTGGAGTAGTAGGGATAGCTTCATATCTAGTAGAATATCGTCGACCACCTACTCCTACTGACCTACTGTGCTACTTCGTAGAACAGTAGGCGTAGGTCCAAATAGGTGGGCGACGATTCTGATGGTATTGTAAGTGGTTCATCCTGCGGAGACTACCAGGAGGGACTTGACCTGGAAAGAGAACAGTAAACATGTATCAGAGTTTGTCATGTATCAATGACTGGCATCGTAAAATCGGGAACAGATGATTTCGATGGTGCAGAGAGCATGTGGGCGACTTTCAGATGCACGTCCTACACCTTGACTCAAGAGATGTGTATTGTTTGGATCGTATTCTTCTGGCCCCAAGCATCCTTGGAGCTGATACCTGCATTGCCCTTGCCGCTATACAGGCACAGACAATCTGACCCAGCTGCGAAACCTGGAGAAAGTCAGCATCGTCGTTGATGTAGAGACACTTGGTTATACAGTGAAGTGTTCGGGTGAACCCTGGCTGACGTGGAATCAATCCCTGGGCTCGTCTATGACGTCTTTGTGAGTTTTGGGGCGGCGTTATGGGTTTTTGTTCTCGCAGTGGGGTGGAGGACCGGAAGTTGTGATGGAAGAAGTGCTGCTGTTCTTCTTGTTATTTATCGTTATTGTTCTCCTTGTTGTTGTTGTTGTGGTTGGAAAGAAGTAGTACTGTAGAGCAGCAGCAGCAGCAGCAGCAGGACGAGTAGTAGTAGTCGTCGTCGTCGTGGTGGTGGTGGTGGTATTGGTAGCAGCAGCAGCAGCAGCAGCAGCAGCAGCAGCAGCAGCAGAGCAGTAGGAGTCGGAGCAGCAGTCCAAGCAGGAGTTGCAGTTGCAGTACTCGTCGTCGTCGTCGTCGCCCTCGTGGTGGCTTCGAGAAGATGGTGCCACAAAACTCAAACATACATGTATGCGTGTAACTGTCTGTATATATGTACGCAATGCTTCCCGGATCATCCTGTAGATGCCTAGTGGTCGTCATTGTCGTATCGCTGGGAAGAATAAATAGAGCGTTGCAAAGGACTACAGGGTCAGCCGCACTGCATGACTTTATCTTGGATCCTGTCCTTGCCGTGTGCTATTTGTGTAGTGGAGCTGCTGTCATGATGACTGCAGTCAGTAGTCATTGTTCCGGTCATGCTTTATAACTACATACGCCCTACGCCATCTCACCCAGCAATCCCAGGACGCTGACCCAAGACTTCCTAATTCGTTCGATGAAGATGTCTCCTGGCGGCACAGATAATTCGGGCCTGGGCTCATGATCTGCTATGAGGTCCCTCATTGAACCGGATATGCATACATGTGTCCTCAATCTGCAGCAGCCCAGATGCTCAGGACTTTTGCAAAACCCAACCCGGAAGCCACGGGTGTGCCGAATCTGCTGGAGTGGATCAAGCCGTCCTACAGGCAGGCCACTCGGATCCTGCAGTGTTTCGACAGCTCTCACTTGCAAGCAGCTCTGGCGACGCAAAGTGACTTCGGCGGAAGCCTATGTTATAGGACGCAATATCGTTGTAGTTAAGTAGAGTATCCACTGAGAAGCAGAAGCATGTCGGTTTCTTCTAATCACAGGAGAAGCTGAGGGCTTTGGACTGGCAAGCTTCGCCCCGGCGTGAGGTCCAATATCTTCAACTACATTCAGGATCATGCCAATGCCCGCTACGGCGGGCGCGAGTGCGCAGTCACATGTCTGACAACTTGATATTATTTTAGTTGTTGGTACTATCAGGCAAAACATTGTTTGTTCTTTGTTATTATTACTACACGACGGTCCCCCACCCACAAATGCTTCAACGTCCTACAGACAGCTGAAATAGTTCTAGTACAACACGGATGCGCTAAGTTGGAAGCCACGGATGTCGCGAGTATTTCCAGTGCAGTTGCTAGCATCCCTTATGTTTCTTGCTGACTTGGGTTTAGAGTTTAGTGTTTCGCTGATGCCGGTGTTCACTTGGTTCTGCAACGGCAACTGGCATCTCATGCAATCATGGCAAGCACCCAAGGAGCGACCACTTCGGGGAATCAAGATGTATTCGCCGATGGCATCTGCCAAAACTGTTCTAGCTGCTTGGTGCATGCTGGAGCCTGAAATACCCGAAATCGAAGCTCCTTTACCCTCTTCGGCATCGGCAGCTCATCCGTAGAAGCCCTTGCAACAACGACCGCAAGACGAAGTTTAGAACGATCTCCGCGGCCTATGAAGACCCGACATGCAAAGCTCTCCTCTGAGCCTTGATAAACACAAGCCGCTCCACCCGAAAAGGAGTTCTGATGGTTGTAAGGCTGACTCTACTCTTTCGCTCTCACACCACGTCATATCAAGGTCCTGCGCTGATGGCAAGAACAAGAACCCTAAACCCCGAACTTCAATCCAAAACCCTAAGGCCCTAAGCCCTGAACTTCAATCCTTATGGCAATGCTGTTTGAGGTGGGTGAGGTGCGGATGGAAAGCTTCCTGGAAGCCCGGCAGTCATTGGCTACTTTAACGTTGTCATAGTAACAACAGCCAGCATCAGTAAAATGAGGGCGCCGTATCCATGATAGTGTCGACTGCCCTTTTCCTCCCATTGCGGCCGCCGCTGCAGCTGCTGCTGCTACGACTACAACGACTTTGACTACGACGACGACTACTACTACCGGTACTAGGTCTTCTTCTACTACTACTACTACGACGACGATGACGACTACGACTACGACTACGACGACGACTACTACTACTACTACTGCTACTACTACCATCGCTACTACCACTACTACTACTGGTAGGTGCCGAGTCAACCCTAAACCGAACCACATGCCTCGCCTGGAGTGTCCGAGTGTGAGCGCCGAGGCCCCAAGACGTGTCCCATACCATGCTCTGCAGCCTGCGGTTTCTGATTTCCCGTATCTCAGGAGTCCAGCGACCAGCTAAAGTCCCCTGAAGAAGACATGGATGACGCGTCCAGCTCTTCGTCAGCGATGCCCCTTGCATCGGCAAGTATCTGCATGCAGCAGAGAGTCAGGGCGAGGGGTTACTAAACCCGACACCAGGACTTGTCTGGAAAGCCGTGCCTGCCTTGAGGAGTGTGCGAGTCGAAACCCGACACCGTTGATTAGCCAGATATTTCCAGTTTCCTGTGGAAAGCAGATATTCTGAAGCAGGATGCTTCAGGAGTGAGCGAAGCTTAGGTACATGGAGTTGGGGCTGACAAATCTATTCGCGCACTGAGCATGCACAGCTCCTATACAGTGCTTGAAAGCTGCCTGTGATATCGTGTTTCTGAGCCCAGTGAGAGGTTTGTTTCAAAGGCCGAGGAAACGCCACCGGCAAAAGCCAACATGTTGCCACCGACATGCCAGAAGGCTTGCTGCGCTTTTCAATATTCCTCGGCACCCCCCTGCCCCCCTCCCTTCTGTGTCTTAAACGAAGAGCAGCAGAACCTGTTGGGTGACGTGTCCTCCCGCTGGAGATCCTGGCTGATAGACATATTGTCTTCCAGCAAAGTGTCTGGAACGGCTTTCTTGGATCATGCGGATGCGCGAACACGGAGCAGACTGTGCGATGTTATCCATCAGGGACAATGGCAACAGCGTTGCAGGTGGTGATGGTTAGATCGCACCCATTTTATGCCTAGACTATTTTGGCCACCGCGGTGCCTCACCGGGACGTCAAAACATGCCGTCTGACTATACCACATCTTCCCCAGAGGCACTGTGAAGTAGGCCACAGTTATGGCACTGTTTCATCACTACTTCAGTTGAGGCGAGTTGCATAACGCAGCGCATGTGTATGCAGGTGCTGGACGGCGTACTTAACGCTATGCACTCTTACGCCGTATCCACTGCAAATAGCGAATGATTGTACGTGCCTACCTGCATGAACATGCTTCTTTGTACATGTGTATTGACATAGGCGCAGAGCAGGGAGCTGTGTGCGCCGGTCTTTGCTTGGAGTGTAAGTTTAAATTTATGCAAGCTGACTCTGCCGGACGCCTTGGAAATCAAGCGTGCAACTGCTGCTTCTTTTGTTCTCGGCGTTATCATGACATTTCGTGTTTGCTGCTTAACTGCAGCAGTGCTGGTGCTGTAACTTCTGCTGTTATTCCCTAGATTCTGCGTCCGCTGCAAATGTTTAACCAGCCTGGATGCGACTGAGCGATGCGAAGTGTACTGTCTGATGCCTGAATATTTTTTTCAATGCGGAAGGAGTCAGAAATACATCGAAACTACACTTTAAACCAGGAGTAGACAGATTTGGCTCTTGTGGTCCTGGCATTTCCAGACCGGGCCTGTCCCACATCAAGTAAGGTACTCTACAAGCCTGATTCTATTTATGGGGGTTTCCGAAAATAGGGGACCCTAATATAGCACCCTAAATAGTAGGATCCTTATTATAAGGACCCAAAATAAGGTACCCTACTTTTCGGAAAGTCCCATTTGTTAAGGCCCTAGATTGTAGCTTTAGACGGCTGTACTTACAGTGCTGTCTTCAATCTTGCACCGCCCTGGCAATTCGTACTCACACCCTTCAAGTCGCACTGAACCAGAATTTACTCTTCACCCCGAAGCCCCTGAATACAGTTCGAATATGTGTGCAAAAACATTTGCAACACGACTAGGGCTAGCAGGGCAACAAGGAACGATGGCTTGACTTCGGCTTGAAGGCAATTTTGGGCTCACAATCTGCAGCTCAAGACAAGGATGTTGGGACGTCATTTTCAACATGAGTTAGGCATATGTAGTCCATGGGCTTGTGGCACATGTCATACATGTCTGCGCGTAGCCTTAAAGTAGTGTTTGCGATCTCACATACGAAACCTGTGGTATGCACACCATGTTTTGCCAACACAGGAGCAGGCTGGTCTCTTCATTTCGCTGGCAACGGTAGGCGTCCGCGACACGAAACAAAAGCCGCGAATCAAAGAACCCCGTGGAAGAGTAGTGTGGCACGTGATGCCTAAACCCTAAGGCAAAAAAACGGTGAGCCCAGGCATGTCCGAATGTGAGTCCTGAAGCCGTGATGCTTATTGTGCTTTTGTTCCGGGGGCCATTCCTCCCGGAACCCCGAGTGAGCCGTGTACCGCGAGCTTGGGTTCTTGTATGTTATTGTATTATCAGAGGGGACTGTCGCGTGGGATGGACACCGGTGCTGAATAGCTGCTCGAGATACTTACATATGACCGGCATATTCGGATCCATAATGGCCATAATGTATAATATACATAGTATATAGTATGTAGTATAGACTATACTGCGTATTGTATATGGCGTATTGTATGGTTATTTTGCTTCGCAGGTGATCTCAGAGTCACGTGCTCGCATGTCTACGGCGCAGGTCCGTGCAGCACTGTACAGCAGAACTCTAAGTGTTCACTACCGCACTTAAGTCGGACATCCAGATTGAAAGACCGCAAGCGACACAACCAAGTTGCGTCTAAATACGGCCGTCTGTTGGCTTATTTCAGTAATCCGATGTGGCTCACCAGTTCTGGTTCGAGTCCTTCATTGCTTTGCGAAGTTTTAAGATTGCACGCACAATCTCTCGCATTCAGGTCCTAGCATATCATTCGCCACCCCCGGCCAGCACCTGAGCTGGCGCAACAAGCTGAGGGCATACAGGCTGGAGTCGGAGCTTAGCCAAGTCTTCAACGTGCCTGGCATCAATCAATGCGAGCATCAGCCACCACGTGTAGAGTAGAAGCCCCTCACACTTTGTCAGAAGGACCCCTACGCTCTGAATACCGCCATCATAGGTTCCTGTCATGCTGGGGGGGTACAAGCTCTTTGCCACTGCGATTTGGGCCCACCACTCAGCACAGGAGATGAGCGAGCAATAATTCTGCAGATTACGTAAGAGTGGCTTGGGTTTGCATTGGAAGCTTGTGCCACCATGTGTACTGTAAACATGTGTAAACCCTAAACCCTGAACCCTAAACCGTAACTGGCGGGGCATGGCACATTTGGAGGGCAACCAGCTTCAGTTCGCGACTCGGTCTTCATCCCAGCCGGCTTTCACGCATCTTCACGACTGGGGCCTTGCATAGACGTGTCCATCCATAGCATGCGCGATATGCATATGCCCAAAAAACAGCTGTTTAGGGTTTAGGGAACATATCGTACTGTAAAAATACAATGACAGAAAGACAGATAGATGATTGAGTCCTCTTGCAGTATCAGTGGAAGTAGCAGGTCCCACCCCTCTTCGCGTTCGCCGGCTTCCTCATCAGCAGCCTCTACTGGGTGTCCTCACCTCAAGTCTGGATTGACTCTACAGTTTTACGTTTTTTTTTTGGATTTCGGCATCGGGGTTCAAGGGTTGTAGATAAGCTGGCAGGCTTTAGGAGTTTGAGTCAGGGGCCCAATCGGATTTAGGGATCATGGCTTGGCTTTCGCGTTTGGTGTGAGACTCTCAGCACTTTTTCATGTTCGGGGTTTTGGACCGAAGCTTGTCACTTGGAGGTTGTACCGGCGCCAAAAATCGCGCGAGCGCTGCTTGATTGAGCATACCAGACTGCTAGACGAGCTGAGAGTAGCTTCCAGTACCGTCTTGGCACCAAAGGGCTCCAAAAAAAATTGTCAGGTCGTCGCGACAGTCATAGCCGCGTCGTAGAAGTTCCATATGTTTAGTCGACGCCCCCTCACCTGGCAGGTTTGACAACCTGCTGGCTGTTCAGCCAGAGGATCGGTCACCGTGAAGTCCTGAGCGAAAGTGCTGCCACAGTTTGCGGAGTTTCTTTGCTGGAGGTCAGATTTCGGAACTTCGGGATGGTGAGACAACAGAAGTGGTTCAGGAGTAGAGAAGCTGGTGTCTGCTACTGTTTGGAGATCAGCGCAGATGCAAATCCATTCCCCCAAAGCACGGCTTGAGTTTGAACAGGTCGTTGGTGCAAACCCTGGCTGCTGTTGCATGCTTTGTCAGGGCCTCTGCGACTGCAGCAGGTTTTGTGTTTGTGGCAACTTGCTTGATGCTGCCAGTGTGCTGGTGTAGGGGCCTAAATAAATACCCATACTATTTTGGGGGTTCTTTATTTATAACTATAGTATACAGTACAATGGTCCCCGAAACCGAAACCCACTTTACTTCCTGTGTTGAATTTTGCGCTCTTCGGGTCTTCCGAGACCGCCAACTACTGGGCCAGCGGCTTCATGTCATCAAGCGGGCTGGGAGCAGGCAGAGCGCGGTCAAAGACGGTCTGAGTTCATCTTGCAGCGCTCCATCTTGGGACTGCTGCCCCAAGACTGTGAGACTAAGGTTTGAGTTGTGTTTGGCGTTTTTTCTCCAGGGCTCAGGAGCAGAAACCCTCCAAAAAGAGGTCTGATCTCCTTCGTTCTTGCCCTTTGGGCTATTGCCGCCTGGCGCGCCTTCGACGTGCCTCGGCAAGGGAGCTTGATGGATCCGGACAAGAGCCTCGGATGGTCGCTGATGGGAATTCAGAATGATCAACATGGAGATGAGGTAGGTCATCCTTCCGAGAATCAGTGCAGTTTCACTTTCCGAACCAGTTGGGCCTTTCCTTGAGTCGCTTCTGGTGACTGCTGCAGTGCCTATAGCCGTACACAGGGTGCCCTAAACCCTAAACCCTAAGCCCAATCCCACGTCCCTCTGCAAAGGGCACGACCACCGGTCTCGTGGTCGCCGTCTGCAGCTGAGTGGTGGCTAAAGTCTGCAGCACGGAAGTTTCGAGCCAGGATCGTAGCATTGGAGCCCAGGGAGACCTGGGACCGGAAGTTTCGTGGATCGGAGCTCGAGTAAGGGTTTAGGGGTTTAGGGTTTAGGGTTTAGGAGCTGGTGGCTGCTAGGACTAGGAGCAATTGAGCGGCAGCCGAGGTGATGACCGCTGTTGGCGGAACTCTCATTGAGGCCTTCCCTGAGTTTGCGGTGCTTGGACCAGGGTCGGTCTTCACTCGGAGAGAAGTTTGAGTGGGTGAGTAGGGCCAGCTTTGGAGCAGTATGCTCATGTGGCTCAGCTTCCTCCCACGATGCTATGGACTCCAACTTGGACGGCATCTGCCTCAACGATGAGGTGAAGGAAAACTGAGATACTCCTTGGGGAAGTAACTTGAAGGCTCATTGTCGTGCACGTCAAGGCATGTCTGTTGTGGCCACTGCAAGTTGCGCAGCGATGGAACAGGAGTGGTGAAGTTGGGCTGAATGCCGTGATGCTTGGATTCCTGATTGCTGCTCTTTTGCAGCAACCGGGCCACAGGCAGATCAAGAAGAAGCGAAACCGCACCCGAAGGCAGCTTGACTGAACATGGCGACTGCCTGGCCCAGCCCCACCTTTCACGACAGCTTGGCCGCTGCACATCTACTGCGCAAACGGGTGAGTGTGGGAAGCTGAAATCGCGTGGTATCCCACCTTGCTTTCTTCGTGGCACTCCTGCACATCGTCTTGAATTGTCCGAGTTGCGCGAGTGAAGAATTGATTCACATCTCGGCCAGGAGCCCTGGCACCCTAAACCTTAGGCCCTCAACTCTAAGCCCTAAGCCCTCGGAGCTGTGAGAGCGTAAGCCCTCGTACAATAACGTCAGGGTAACCCGTCTCCTTGTTGCATGGAGGTGTTTCTCATCAACGCGCCGTGGTGGGACCTCTACGCTTACTCGAAGGCTCGAAGGGAGGGCGCGAAGTTCGATTAAGTTCGGGGTATTACCCTTCTTCACTATACTATACTATAACGAACTAAATTGCATTGTATTGGTTTTGATACTAAATATCAAAGTATGCTTTCACTACCCTCTTCACGACGTTTCTTCTCACCCCCAGTGGCTTCTGGTCAGGCCGATTTCTGGGGCGTGGACAGCTGGCAGCTGGCTTGCGTGTAGCTTTGTTGAGCCTTTCCACTTGCATCAGGGCTGGAGGCCTCAGGAAAGAGATTCAGACACCAACGCTGCATCGCATCCTGTTGAGAAGGCGGCTACCGTAAGCCTAAAGTACGTGGCATGATGACGGCTTCTGCAGCCTTGAAACAAGTCTCGCGCAAGTTCTCGCAGCCATAACCCGAGGATTCCATGGGTGTACTTCTGTGGCGCTCCGGCCGTGGGCAGCCTTTCCAGACGTATCCGAAATAGCGTAGCGCCGTAGCCTGACATGCGCTGTCAGCTCCAACCCCTGGCAAAAAGTATTGCAGAAGGGGTGAGTCCTTGCCAGTCTGAGACCGCAAGCCACAGGGCCCAAGATGTTGCCTCATCGAAGTTGCAAGTGCCTACGTTCCTTTAGCCATCCTTCGGCTTTTTCGGTCTTGCAGTCGGAAGCAGTGCTCAGAGATGTTCAGAGAGAGAGAGAGAGAGAGAGAGAGAGAGCGAGCGCGCGGTCGAGGGGCAACCCTCGGCTGTAACCCTGGCGAAAGAAAGAGAGAGAGAGAGAGAACAAGAGAGGTGCACTCAGGGGAACGTGGCATTCAACCCCAAAGGGGGCTCTCCGACGAACAGACGCGAGCCAAGGGGGTAGGCCTCCGGGCCAGGGCTCCTACGGGAGCTCATACCCCAAGCAAGCAGGCAAGCAAGAGAGAGAGAGGAACATGTCGGGGTAGCCACCATCCTTTGTGCTCACTAGGATCTGCCACCACAGGCCAGAGATGACAAATGATCGGGGGGAGAAGGAGCAGGACCTCGGGCACGTGGTCACTTTTCTGTAGCCGAGCTCGTCGGCCTTCTTCACAATAAAAGCCGTGCTTTGCTTCCAATGAGTCTTGGTCGCTAAATGTCTCCGTGATGAGTGTGTGCCGATGGCTGTGTCATTGCTGTGTGATGCTGTGCTGCTCAGCGTGGGCCTTCTGTGTGGTGCTGCTTCATGCATGCCCTGTCACATGACGTGTCAAGCTTGGACCGCGCGCGCGGATGCAACAAATGTGCCGGGTTGGGGGTCAGCGAATCGGGTGGGATAAGGCTCTCCTCTCAACTACTTGGCTCGCCCTCACAGCCATGCCAGCACATGATGCGCAAAATCCTGCAAAAATAAGGCATGCATGTGCGAAATAAAACCGCCTGGCCTCCCCGGACCTCCCAACCTCTTGGGACCTCCCGGGACCTCCCCCGGACTTCCCCGGCCCCGAACCTCAAAAATGCTGTTTTTCCTTGCAAAACAACTTCTCGGTAATTTTCATACAGCAAAAAAAATTATGGTATATTCTCTATTGTGGGTAATATAGGATTTATATTATTAACCGTGCCAATTATCCTATAACTCGATACTTAAAAGACTAAAAAGGCTCGAAGTGTTGTGGGGCACGGCGCTTCCTGAAATTCATCTAATCTTGTTTCGAAAATATTATTATTATATGTAATATAATCGTGATATCCTGATTATGTAATTTATATATATATATATAATTTTTGCTAAGATTGGAAGATGAAGGTGATCTGATTTTATTTTGATAGTCGTTGGTGTTATGGCAAAATTTGATTTAAGATGAATTAGGGTAGTCTGAATATCTTAAGACCATTTTTTCTATAATTATATATTTGAATCCTAGTAGGCTTAAGTAATCTTGATAAATATATGAATTTTGAAATATAAAAAAGAATATAGTTTTATAACTTTATTTTATAATGGCTTAGGTAATTTTCTTTTAAATGAGGCATCTTCGGTATTGGAGAGATATAAGATGGGTCTCTAAATTCTCGGATTTTATATTACTTCGTTTATTAATATAATCGAATATTAAACGAGACTCTGATATTTTTTCTTTTTTTTAGAATATATTAAAATGAATAAACGAGATATATTTAAATAAGAAAATAAGATTCTGATATTATCTTTTTTAGAATATAAGAAAATATGACTCTGATATTTTCTTATTTTCTTTTATTTAAGAATATATTTAAATAAGGAAACGATATTCTGCAAATTTCTTATCTTCTGGGAAAAATGGAGACTCTGATATTTTCTTATTAGTTTATAATCGAGAGCTTATAATCGAGAATATTTCTGAATAAGAAAATGAGTTTCTGACATTTTCGATTTTTCTTTGTTCTAGAATATATCTAAATGAGAAAAGGAAACTCTGGTATTCTCTTATTTTTTATTATTTTGGAATTTAGCTAAAGAATATGAGAAGTTGGGTCATCTCTGACAAGCCTTGACCAATACTGACCCTCTTTCCGCACATTTGTATTATATAGAATGAAATAAGAAAATGAGACTCTTGGGCGAGGAGACCCTGATTTTCTTATTTTAAGAGTGCTTATTTATTTTAAGAACAATTTCTTTAATTCCCAAATCTAGAATTTTATTTTCTTTGTTGGGTAATATATATCTCTCGAGCTCTTCTCTTACCGTCATGCAAGCACAAGGCCTAGATTATATATATTTTTTTTATATAAATAATATAATCATTTATATATATTATATTATATATATATATATTCATTATTTGTCGGTTTTCTATTTCTTCAAAAAAATATTTCATTTCATCCATATTTTTTCGAAAAATACAGAAATTATATTCATGATATTTATATTATTTCTGAGACCGTGACGATCTGGATTCTTGGACATTGTCTTTTTAAAAATATAAAAATGATATTTTTCTATATTCGATTATAATATATAATTTACTAGAAGACATGTGGCCCGAAAG
>CAJNJA010060720.1:0-16783 GCA_905231915.1 Symbiodinium necroappetens
TGTGCCCACAAAACCCCATATAGTGTGTGTATATATATATATGTATGTATGTATAGATATGTATGTGTATGTGTATATATATATATATGTACATATATATATATGTACATATATACATATACACATATATACATATATACATATATACATATATACATATATACATATATACATATATACATATACATATATATATATATGTGGACACAAATAATGCGGTGTGTATACATACATATATATATATATAGTAAGGTATTATATAGATAGATAGATAGATAGATAGGTAGGTAGGTAGGTAGGTAGGTAGGTAAGTAGGTAGATAGACACATGCATACATACATGCATGCATGCCTACCTACATACCTACATGCATAAGTGCCTGCATACTAAGACCTACCCGAAGACCGCCTTCCAAGCATTGAGGCCCCGGAACTACAGCTTGAAACCGGGGCCCCAAGCTATAGAACAACCCTTAGAACTCCTAAAGGCCCTAAACCCTGAAGGCCCTATAACCCTAATCTTAAAAGCGTTTAAGAGAACCCACTATAGATTCCTTGTAGAACCCTTCTAGAGCCTGTAAACCAAAAGCCTAAACCCGAAGGGTCCAAGTACCCAAATCGTAGGGTTAGGTCCCAACAACTATATTCTGAATGCGTCTTGGTGCCTACATTAGACTCTATGATTTGGGCACTTGGATCGGAAACCCTAAGCCCTGAATGCTAAACCCCAAACCCTAAACTTTAAACCCTTCTAGAAAGTAAGGCTCTAAGTACCTTAGTTAGGGTGATAAGTACTGCTAAAAATACTGTTGCACTGTCCGTAACATTACGTACAAAGCCCCATGACCCTTTAAGTCTTTCAATATAGATCACTTTTGATTAAAGGAACCCTAAACCTGAAGAAATGACCTAAACCCTAAAAACCTCTTACATCCCTTGTATATAGAATCCTCATAGATCCATTTCAAGGAGCCTAAACCCAACGAGCTGAACACCGAAGACAAAGGCCCAGGCCATCCCGAAGATGACGCAGGGCATCACAGCGCTCTCGCCGCCGAGCCTCAGTGGACGGAAAACCCTTTAAGAGGTTTTGGGCTTACAGGGGTTTAGGGTTTGGGGTTTACAGGTTAAAGGGAACCCTTACACAACTTTGCAAGGGCTGTGAAAAGTTTAGAAATGAAATGGGCTCAAAGGGTTCCTTTTAAGGGGGTCTAGAAGGGCTACGATACTATAACTATAAGGGTTAATATGGGTTTAGAAATTGCGGCTTTCGGGTTTAGGTCTTAGTTCGGAAGTTTTGGAGCTTCTGGGGGTGCTTCAAACTGTTTTTGTTGGCTGGGTTTTGCGGTTCAGAGATCAGGGTCAAGGGGGTTTTGGACCTAAAACCCGAACCCTAAGCCAAAACCCTAACTAGACCCTAAACCCTAAACCCTTCTTATGGATTTTATAATGCCTAGACGGCCTTGCCTTGTCTGGTCTCGCCGGGCTGCGGTCGCCGGGTATGCCGGCTCCAAAAGGGTTCCGTGAGAATAGGTTAAGGGTTTAGGGTTTGCAAGCTACAGGGGTGCCTCCCAAACCCTCCGAAAAATAGACATACGTACCATAATCTACTATTGTATACCGTATACTATACTGCACTATATGATATACTAGGATAGAATAGGGCTAGGGTTACGGGCTCCGGAACAGCGACAAAACCGACTTAAAGGATCGTGGGATTTAGCAGATGGAGTTAACAAGAGTTATCATTGTCTGTAAGCCCGAGTACAGTACCTAAAACCCTGAACCCTAAACCATTAAGCCTCAGACTCTAGGCCCAAACGCAGCTATTAGCATGTGCTGTAGAGACATTTGACTAATCGAGGGGGTAATTGTCTCTCTAGGCATACAATACGGGCATGTTCTAAGCTAACCGATAGTCTTCTTCAGCACCCTTAAACCCCAAAAGCCCCAAATGCCCACGAAACCCGAAAACAACAAACTTTGAGAACAGACGAAGACCTAAACCGCAAACACCGAAAACCACTGAAAACCCGCAGTGCTATGGAGCGCAAGCTGCCCAACAGTAACAACTTGAAAACCCAAGCGAACACTAAGAACAAACCTAAATCCCCAAGAGCCCAAATGCCCAATGTCGGAGAAGACCTTGCAGATGCCAAGATCCGTGCAAGGACTCCTTGGGAAGAAGACAGCCTGCCAAAGCAACGATGTATTGGGTCACGTCTTCGCGTTGAGGTTTTAGGCGGGGTATGAGTGGCTTTAAGGTTGTACGTTTCTCTGGGGGTAAGGGCTTAGGGTATCTCGAGTGTGAGGTCCAGGATTTGGGTGTAAGTACCCATAGGCTCCATAGTAGTTCCCTTTCGGGAGTACCTTATAGGATACGAAATATAAACCTATCGGTAACACTCAAGGATAAGGTCTAGGGGTTGGGGGCAAGGCGGTGTTTTCGTTTAAGGCTTTAAGGCCTCTTTTGGAAGCTTTCTGCCGAGATTATTAAGAGTTCCAGGGACGGGGAAAACAAGCTTTGGGGCTACGGGGAGGTTTGGATAGTAGCTCAGCTACGTAGGTTAGTATTTGGGAGGGTTATAATGATTATTAGGTACTTGAAACAGTAGGGTTGTAGTTGTAAGGGTTCTAGAAAGGCTTCTCGGGGTTCAGGGCTGATGGTTTGCGATGCTAGGGGATTACCTGCCTGCATTATATGGCCCGAGCCGCAAAACCGCACTCATAATCGAAAAACCTTCAGGCACGCCTGCATAGCTCTTAAATCCCAATGCCTCGAGGACTCTGTAGGGCCCTGTAGACCGATGCAATTCATCGGGAACTGAAAAGAATTATGTGGCTGGGCCGGTGTGCTTCGAGAATTGTAACAGGCTTCATCTGGGAGGTGCGGCCAGTGCTCATTTGTAAAGGGAACCTGTTGGGAAATACAAACCCTAAACCCTAAACCAAAACCCTACACCCTAAAGACCATACTACAGACCACAGGGGTCCATTCTCTACGTTCCCGAGCAGCCCAGCTTTTCTTGCTGATGTTTCCTGGCTGCGAGTGAGAGTTGTGCTAAAGGCCTCAGGGGTTTAAGCAGACCATGGGAAGACTTTACCCTGCAAGCCCTAAACCGTTGTGCTGCGAACTATGACTATGAAACTACGGCCTACGTGTCCACTTATTATCAGTGCCACGACGTCCATTCATGATGCCTAGGCCCACGACCCGGACAAAACAAAAACAACAGTACGAAGCCCTTCTACAACCCTTGCAAAACAAATCCCGAAACCTTGAAACCTTTACAATTTCAATCTAAAGCGCTCTTACCAAGTTCCTGTATTCACCTTCAATGATCACGCGGCTTGACCATTGAATGGGTTTTGCAAGGTTTACGGCTTAGTCAGCTATTTTTAGGACACCTCTGTGTAGCCTATATTGACTCTACCTGGAGGACCATGAGATATGAGTACTTTTATTGGGGTATAGAAGTCGTTATAAGTATAGTTGCCTATTTATAACCCTACTGTATGATACAAAGCCTGCATGACCTTAAGGATCCTAAACAATGGGAATGATGGTGTATTCCTTATTATGGGCAATGCAGGATGTATATCATCAACCGTAGTTACTAAGTTTCATGACCCTTTACGGACGTACGACCGTCCCAAGTCCGCCCTTGTTCTGCAAATGGCAGCCGATGGGATGCCCCACACCTGCCTGAAGAACCCCCCTCCAAACCCTACCCCTTAAGGGAACCCCTAACGGAACCCTTAAAGGAACCCTTGAAGGAACCCGTCAGGCAAACCCTAGAAGCAACCCATAAAAAGAACCCTGGTAGTCATCTCTATGGCCGGCTTGATCATCCCCTCCACAGCCCCTCTGCCTAGAGCGCCACCAACGAAGCCACCGATGACCAAGACGGGCTCCAAGATATCGGCAGGACAGCGCATCTCGGAGTTTTGGGGAGTACAAAGGGGTTGAAGATTTAGTGACGTGGGGCTTACACCTTACAAAAGTAGAATTCAGAATAGGGCCTGAGGCCAGTATAAGGTTTTACTGTTCAACGAGGAGGCCTAAAGAATAAAGCTGGTACTACTTGGAGGTTTGTGGGAAGCTCATTGCACCTCCTGTACTTTATTTAGCGGCTAAAACAATAACCAATGCTGTTTTGGGCCGCTCTTTACTATACTGTACTTCCCAAATACACCCAGGTTAAAGGCTCAAATTTTGAGAACAAGACTACCTGACAAGAACCCAAATTGAAAATTGGGCTTTGGACAACTAAGTATAACATACTGTGCCACAAAACTCTATTGCCAAGTATCTCTGTGCCCACTAAACCTTACCTGAAAAGCCTTCTGTTTAAGGACCCATAACAGGAAATCAGCAGAGGGTTGTTTACAAAACTGCTACGTGTTAGGGTCGAAGTGCTTGGAGGATCGTGGGACTTAGTAAGTTAGGCTTCAAGTACCTTGTTCCATATTATTTGGGGTTGTAAGTAGTTACGTGTACAGTTACCTTCCTTCTGACCCTACTGTTGATGATATAAAGCCTGCACTACCCATAATAAGGAATCTACCATAATTCCCATAGTTTAGGGTCCTAAAGGTAATGCAGGATTTATATCATCAACCGTAGTTACTAAGTCCCGTGATCACTCCGAGCCCACCGCCGACATGGCCAAGACCAGAGCGACCGCCTGGCGAACACGGCATTTTGTGGTTCCAAGGCGACCCCAAACCCTGAACTCCAAACCCACTTTAGCCAGAATACCCTATGAAACCCCTAAAGCCCTAAATCCTACACTCATAAGCCTATAAAGCCTAGAACCCTAAAACCTCACAACCCTTCAACTTGTAAAACCATCAAACCCGAGGCCCCAATACCCAGAAGCCCAATGCTCGTCTCGATGTGCTTTGGAAGCGGTCGTGAACCCTAAACCCTAAACCCTCTGTAGCCCTGGCTCTTCAAAGCCTCCCTGGTCCCTAGCAGGTTTCAGGGAGGTGGTTCTATTGGGGCCCTATATGTATATAATTTCTTAGAGGTTCGTAGGGTCTTTTTTCACAGAAAGAAGGGTTTTAGGTTCCAAAAACCATTCAGAGTACAGTGCTCGACATCCAAAACCCTCGGATCTAGCTTACAAGCCCTGAAGACAGGCCGGGAACAGCGTAGCAAAAACCTTCCTAAGCAGGAGCTTGTGCTCTTTTGATGCATAGGGCAGGGGACCCGGAGACTCCAAAACCCCTTTAATTAAGGAACATCTTATTAAGCTTCCTACTATGCTCTAAGGTATATTCCTTGAATTAAAGGGTTTTGGAGTCTCTGGGGATGGTGGTGATATCGCAAGCCTGAGGCGTAATTTTTGCTCATCACTTCTTCTCGGAAGCACGCTCCTCCACCAATCGCCGGCATGTTGCCAGCACCAACGCGGTGCGGCCGCTATAGTCGTCCTCTGGAGAAGAGGCCTCCGAGAGCAACTGCACGACTTGAGAATGACCGCGATTGGCTGCCTTAGGGGCTGAGTACCCTAGCCCAAAAAAGGTTAACCTTAAACCTTTCAAACATGGTAGGATTCTATAAGCCCAAAAAGGTTAAAGGTTACCTACTACTCAGCTACTAAGCTGCTGTCATCAATGCCCCGATGGTCTCCTGGTCGCTTAAATCCATCTCAGCACCGGCCCCCAAGAGTAACTGTACGACTTCAGCATGGCCGTTGACCACTGCATGCATCAATGATGTCCAGCCGTGGTGGTCGCTCTTGCCCAGCTGAGCACCGGATTCCATCAGAAACTGCAGGACTCCAGCATGACCGTTGATGGCCGCATAGATCAGTGCGGTCGCGCCAGAACCGTCCGTCAAGTCTACCTTAAGCTACCATAACCAACTTGCTTTGTAGTAAAAAACAGATTATCGAATTTCCAGGGCCCTACAAAGAAGTATAGAGGTCCCTAAACCCTAAACCCTAAACAGGTTCCTTAGTATAAACCCCAAAAAAAGGAGGCTTTCACCGGTCAAGTTTACGTGAGCTTTGGCCTCCAGGAGGAGCTTTACCACATCAAGCCTTCCGAGCGAGGACGCGCTCATCAGTGGCGAGCCTTGTACTTGGAGGTTCATGGGTAGTAATAAATGGGGTTATAAGTAGGGTAACTGTAATTATAACCCATATTAAGGGGACTTATAACCCTACTTGTAACTACCCATGAACCTCCAAGTAGGTTTCTTGCTTTATGGTGTTTAGGCTTACGGTGTTTTCGATGGCTTTTGGGTTTAGGGAGTTTAGGGGCTTTGGAGGTTTAGCAGGGTTTGAGGGTTCAGGGCTAGGGTACGTACCCCAGGACCCCAGGAAACCTACCCTTCCTTGAAGAAGGAAGTCACAAATAACTCATAACTGTGGAACCCGGAAAATGCAGTTCTCCTAGGTCCAGGCACCCGGAAGCATATCCAACTCAACATCCACAGTATCCGGGTCCGCTGGCACGTGCAGCAGACTTTCCACCTCAGGATTCGATACGGCATGGGTGCTCCTTTCCAAAAAGCCGGGGTTTTAGGATATATCTAGCTTAACCTACCAACACCAAATGCAAGGTGCTTATACGTCTTCTATATTCGGGCTCATAATAAGAACCTACAAAAAGTAGGTTCTGGTAGTTAAAGTACCCATTGTGGTGAGTATTTCAGTATAGCCATCTCCCCTGCCTCGGCCGCGGGACCAGAACCGGATGCTTCGTACAGCCGATCCCGCTGTGTGTCAGATGCCTCGGAGAAAGGCAAAGTCAAGACCTGCAGATCCATGGGGGAGTCCAACTCGAAGGCGTCATCTAAGATGTTGCCTTCGTGTAGTAGCCTTTGCCTGAAGCGTGGTGGCAGGCCGTGCTGGTGATGCAGTCGCTGCTTCAATGCCTGGACGTCGCTCAGCTCCGCGCAAGGAATACTTGTCAAATCCTCGCCCGAGAGCAGCGTGATGCGCAGCATGATGGCCAAGCCCCAAAGCACCGCTAAGCGCTCAACACCCAACCCTCCCCCTAAACCCTAAACCCCAAACCCTCCCAACAAAGGCGATGTGTAGCATGTTGGCCAGTCCACAACGCCTTGAAACCCCAAGCGCTAAAATGCTGAAACCCTGAAAAAAGAGTTTTTTTCATTAGAATAGGGTTTTGGAGTTTTGGGGCTCCTTTTCAGGGTAGGGGCTACTATGAGGGTTTAAGGTTTAGGGGTCTTAGCAATTACAACAGGATTTCGGGGTATATTATTTTATACTTTCAGGGGCCCCCCCAAAATAGTATACCCTAAACCCTAAAAAAATAGGTAATTTTTAAAGCCCCGATAGTACACCCTAAAGCATTCCAGCCCCAATCCTGTCACTTCGAGCAGAATTCGCGCGAGGGGACTAGGGCTGTGAGCATCGCCTTGTTTCTTTCGGTTTAGGGCTTAGGGTTTGGGGTTTGGGGTTTATTAGGGTTTGTTCAATGGCCAAAGAGCTGCCGTGAGCCCTCCAGAGTTGCCCCTCTCTCTCTCTCTCTCTCTCTCTCTCTCTCTCTCTGCACATAAATACATACGTACTTATGTATGCATAAGTATAGAGACATCTATTTTGGTTACATAATATACTATACATATATGCACAAAAATATTCTTGTTCTCAGCAAATACATGTACTCCAGGAATCGAGGCACACCTGAATTAACAAAGGCTGTTCCGAGAAGAGCCGAAAGATCAAAGGAAATGAGGTGAGCGCTGCACATGTACTGTAGAAGCCTGACTAATTCCTAGCATCATTCATTAATCAGGGTTCCTAATTTCAGTTATTACATATCAAAAGATAAATAGACAACAAGATAACAGCTGTAAATGAATACATGAATGACTACATAAATGTGCAAATAAAATAAACAATAACATACAAAAATAAACATTACATTACATTACATTACATTATATTACATTTTTCTTTATATTACATTATATTACATTATATTACACTATATTGCATTATATTACATTATATTACATTATATTACATTATATTACATTATATTACATTATATTACATTGTATTACATTATATTACATTATATTACATTATATTACACTATATTACATTATATTACATTATATTACATTATTTTACATTATGTTACATTATATTACATTATATTACATTATATTACATTATACTACATTATACTACATTATATTACGTTATATTACATTATGTTACATTACACTACACTACATTACATCACATTACACTACACTACACTACACTACATTACACTGCATTACATTACATGACATTACATGTGTATATATATAATATGTATATATATATATATATACATATGCATAATACCCCAAAACCCTATTCTAATTATCAAACCCCTAGAGTACCTTTGGATGTCGTTTCCTCCGCGGCAAAACAACCTCAAGCCGCCACTCCAATCCCCTTAAAGCGAGAAACATCCTGCTTGTTGAAGAAACGAGCGAAAGGAGAGTCCGGGTCAGAAACTCTAAACCCTGAACCCTACACTCAAAACCAGGTGGGAGGCGCAAGGGGTTTCAGCTTGCACTATCAACTGGACTCCAACAATCGCCGGACTTCATCCTGTCCTCTCAGTCTGGAGCTAGGGATTACGGGACTTGTCGGGCAGGTTCCCTGCGTTTGGTGTTTCCTCTGGTGTAAGGGTTTAGGGTTTAGTGTTTCGGGCTGTAAAACAGCTTGGAAAGTTGGATTTGCTGTGGTGAAAGATTTGGGGTGTAAGTAGGGTTTACCACCGATGTGCTACGAGGCGTAGGTTTAGGGTTTGAGCAGGGTACGGGGTCCTGCGTCTCTTGACAGCATCAAACTCCAGCTGCACGACTTGATCATGACCACAAATTGCTGCAGCCAACGAATACTCACGTGCATCTACTTCAGCTCCAGTTTCCAGTAGCAACTGCACGACTGGAGCATGATCGTTGCTTGCCGCCTGCATCAAGGATGTCGAGTTGTAGCTGCCGCTCAAGTTCGGGTTAGCGCCGGCTGCCAGGAGCAACTGCACGACTTGAGCATGACCCTCACTTGCTGCAGAGATCAGGGGCGTTCCGAGCTCCTTGTCGCATAAGTTCACCTGAGTCCCGGCCTCCAGGAGAAATTCAGTGACTTTCGCAGGCCCCTGAATTGAAGCTCTCATCAACGCCGTGTGGCCAGAGACGACGTCGCACCGGGTCCTTCCGAGCGCCAGCAGCCAGGAGCACCCGCACGACTTCCCGGAGATTCCCAAACCCCTTAATTAAGGAATATACCTGACATTATAATAGGAGCCCTAGTAAGATTTAAGGTATATTCCTTAATTGAGGGGTTTTGGAGTCTCTGGGTTCAGCATGTCCGAAGCCGGCTGCAAACATCAGGGCTGTGCTGTCCTCATAGTCGCAGTCATCCACCTGAGCACCCGATTCCAGGAGCAGTTTGCGCAACTTGAGCATGACCGTTGTAGGCTGCATGCATCAGCGCTGTGAAGCCATCTCTGTCATCCAACTCCGGCCTCCAGGAGTAACCTGGGTTCTTGGCTCAGGAATCCGATAGAAATGAGGGGGCCCTAGTAGCTATTTGCAATGGAACCTATTTTGGTGTCTGAAATAACCCTAAACCCTAAACCGTCTTACACCCTAAACCCAAAGCCCTCTTACACTAAGTTCTTTGACAAGAGCACAGGGGCTGTGCAACTTCCAGTCTCCCCTCCGAACAGGCGAGCATGAGCGGCGTGCAAGGACCTTACTGTTGATGATATAAAGCCTGCATTGCCTTAAGGACCCTAAACTATGGGAATTATGGTATATTCCTTATCATGGGTAATGCCGGATTTAGATCATCGACCGTGGTTCCTTAAAGGGGTCCTTTTAAGTCCTTATAAGGGGGATTTTGGGGTTTCATCAGGGAACTGCGTAACGAGGTTCTACATAAACTCAATTAGTTAAAGTACTGAAAAGCTTAGTCCTATCTGGAGGAGGTCCCCCAAAGCGGCCAAGGCTCTAGCTGCACACCGGTAGCATCTGAGAACTGCGGCGGCACTGTCAAAACCTGGAGATCCATCGCGGAGTCCAACTTGGCATCATCCAAGATGTTGCCCTCACCCTAAACCCTAAAACCCTAAAGCGTCGTGGTAGGCCATGAAGATGATGCAATCGCCACTTCAAAGCCTTCACATCGCTTACTTCTGCAAGGAATGCTGCTCAGTTCTTCACCCGAAAGCCACGTGATGCATAGCAGGCACGGCATGGCCAAACCGCAAGGCACGGCGTGAAGTACTGCACTTGATCGAAGATACTCCGCACTCGTAGCTGGGTTCTTGTTAAGGAGTTTAATTTGAGTTACCATAAGTAAGTAACATGGTTTCCTTAATATGATAACTAACCCTCAACCCCTAAACCCTAAACATGAAAAAACGCTTGCTTAACAAGAACCTAGTGAGAAACCTTTGGCTCGAGTCTGTGTCGAGCGTCGGGAATAAGAAGCTAGAGCTTGGGGTTTAGGGTTTATAGAGTTTAGGCCGTTTAGGCGTAGAGTTTAAGGTTTGGTGTTTAGGGTTTATAGAGTTTGGGCCGTCTAGGCTTAGAAATTAAGGTTTAGGGTTTACCGAGTTTAAGCCGTTTAGGCTTAGAGGTTAAGGTCTAGGGTTGAGGGTTTAAAGGTTCAAAGGGGTGTGAGCTCCGGCAGTTGCAAGCCCGAGATGCCCCCAAGTTGGTAAGGGCTGGGGGCTTTAGATCTAGGGGCCTGAAAAGAATAGGGTTTTGGGGCCCATTGTACATTATAATATAATTATAATAAGGAGCCCCCAAAATGGTGCAGGTAATTATAGGCCTTACAGAGAAGAGCCGACAGATCGATCGAAACGCCGTGATCGCTGCACGTGTATCAGTGCATCTTTAGGAATCAACATATGGAACTGTGTTCTATTCTTTCTATTATGTTATATTATTCTACATAAGTGGTTCTGGCATGGTATGATACAACAAAGTCTACAATCGTACGACCTTATATAGCTGCCCAGCCCGACAACCTCAAGTCAGATCCAAAAAAAACAAAACGGCTGGGGTTTGGGTGAGGCCTGAAGATGTTGGGGCTGATTCTCCAAGGTTCCATCCACAGCCCTATGACATCGAACTCCATACAAGAGCCGGTACAGAAACATACCGAGCCCTTACAGCCATAGACAGCCTTGTATGGACATTTTGTTTCTGAACCCGGGGCTCGGTGCACACAAGTTCTTGGGCTTCGAGAAGAATGGCGGAAGGAATACAATATAAAGACAACTCCAGGGGGATTGTGGGATCCACTCTCCCACTTCCTGCCACTCCCCCTTTAAGCCCCAGTAAGGCACTGAACTTCTCGCGGCCTTGCCGATTGCAAAGAGCACGAAGTGTCCCATGGGAATGTCCTGCAGGGACTTGGCAACCCTAAACCCTAAACCCTTAACTTAGTATGTGCTTTGGACCCCCAATTATGGTGCTTACAACCTTACTTAGTACGGGCGGTACCGCCTTTTTATACAACCCTCATAGATCCCTTTCAGGAAATTACGGAACCTTACTAAGTCTCAAAAGCCGAGAGTGTCTAACCTCGAAGCTGTGATGCCGATCAGATTTTAGAGTTGAGGCTTTGGGGTTTTGAGCTTAAAGAGTTTAGGATGTCGGGCTGAAGGTGTCCAGGGTGGAAGTTTTAGTGCTTATACTGTTTAGGCTTTAGATTTTGGGCTTATAGCTGTGCGACTTCGGGTCTTATGTACCTTTTAGGGTTGTGGATGTTCGTGCTGTATCGGCACATGAGGTTTGTTGACTCGTCTCAAGCTCCTGAAGAACCCACGCATGGTGAAACAAAGCTTTGTGGTTGCAGCATGTGGAAGCCAGGTGCTTTCCTTGTTATTGTTGTCGTGCTGCAGCAATCGCGGAGATCCAGGGGGAGAGAGAGAGAGAGAGGGACAGGGACAGGGGCAGGGATGGAGAGCGAGAGAGAGAGAGAGAGAGAGAGAGAGACACAGAGACACTTGTGCATCACATATATATCTAACTAAGCTTTGCAATAGAATAGGGTTTCGGGCTCCTTCATGGTATAGTTATGATATGGGGCCGAAGGCATGATATTGGCAATTATTTCGGCTTCTAAACATTAATCATTAGACCCAAATGGAAATCCTCTGTGAAATCAGGCTTTACTGCGAGTCCATCTGCATGGCTTTTTCAAGGGACTCGGCGCCGATGCCCCAGACCTTCCACGATTCAGGTTTCTCGGGCGGTATGAGGGTGCTTGCATGGTTTGGTGAGGTCTTATAGGATGCTTGGGGAATGCACAGGTTTCGGGCTTTGGAAGATGTAGCTTTCTTGTTACATTTGGTGTCAGGCTCCAGGCTGCGAAGCGGCAATGCGTGCACCACCTTCCCCAACGGGTCCAAGCACCATGCTAACCATGGCAAGATCTCAGCAGGTATGTGGGCACCCAAAGTATATCCATTGTAGCCCTACCTTCTACGACCTGGGCTATAACAACGATCAAGACCCAAAAACAGAGAACCCTAGACTCTAGACCCTAAGTGCCCCAACCCTAAGCCCCGATAAACCCTAGGCCTTATACCCCAAACCTTCGGTGTTCGTGCTTGGACTCTTTGGGTTCCCGGAAGAGCACTTGGAGGATCATGGGACTGAGTCAGTCAGGTCATAAGGCTCTTAACTGGGGGCACAAAGTGATGTAAACAAGCATATCTGGCCTACTTTTAACCCTAGTTCCTAAGTCCCATGATCCGTTAAGTACCCCTAACACCCCCCCCTTATAGAACCCTTAGACTAGCCCGCATAGATCCCTTAGAGGACTCCTTTAAGGAACCCGAGTTGCTAAGTCCAATAATCCTTGAAGTGCAGGCTTGGGGCCTTGGGATTTGTTAGGGAGTAGTAACCCTTACCCTCTAGGGACTCATATTTTAAGGCTTTTGGGCCCAAAGACCGTATTATATAGGGCTTTCGGGCTATTTTGGTGCTAAGGGTAAGGGTTTAGACCTTCGGTTGATTAGATTAGAGTTTAGGGGTTTAGGATTTAGGGGCTTAGGGTTTTAGGGTTTACGGTGCCCGCCGATGACGAGGTGAACTCCTTGGGAAACGCAGCCTGAGAGTCCAGAAACCCTGGAAACTCAATGTGAAGAACTAAAACCTCAATCCCGCAACTTGCAATCCCTGAGCGCTGAAACCGAACATGGGGGCCTTAATAATGAGAATAAGGTTTTGGGGCATACTCTACTAATAAGGAGTTTGATGATCATTTAGGGCCCTATATAGTATATCGATATAAACTCAAGTCGAACACTCCGGCCCAGCATTGAAACCGACCATCGACAAATCGAAGAATCCAAACGCCGGGACCTGAAACCCCGAAGAACCCCTCAGAAGCCTAAAACCTAAACCCCTAAGCCCAAAACCCTGAGCGGCGGACCCCGCGAAGACCAGTCACGTTGAAAACGACTGCCCCAAGGGATGCTGAGATGAGCGCCTTCGCGCAGACGGGTCGTTAAAGAGTTGCATGCCAACGGTCTGGTTTAGGTTACTAAGTCAATTCTGTTGCATGTTACATGGTCTTGTTGCGAGAACACCTAAAGCTCACCTAAACCTTAAAACCCGACCCTACGCCCTAAACCCGAAACAGCTCATGTGCAGCAAGTTTCATATCCTCATGCCCGGAGATCCGACCCGTTGTGCAAAGACTACATTACATCCTACCCCCCCCCCCCTGCAAAGCAAGGTCGATTTTCAGGTTCAAAGCTCTTTGTCTAGAAACCCTGCAAGAATCTGCTGCTTCTGCACAGTATAAGATGGCATTCGTGTGAGAAATATACAAAGCTTCAAAGCCATGAACGATGCAAGTGGGTAGGTCTTGGGGAGGCTAGTGTTATTCGGGTTTGGGGTCGGAGGTTTAAGGTGTCTGGATCCAGGCTCTCCAAAAGTTGCACTACAACCCAGAGTCCAGGTACACCGCAGAAGCCTAAACTGCTCTCTTGTGAAGGAGCTTGGGGTTGCTCCAGTGCACGGAGGCTCGGTAATACAGTATAAGGCTACGGAAGTCTCTTCCAGAAGCACGAGAGGGATGGTTCTCCCTTGGCTGATCCCATAATGCCCTTGCATATGGGCCTTCTTGGTGTGTAAGTTGCCGTGATGAGACAGTCGTACTACTTGGCACATGAACATTTATATATATATATATAATAATAATAATTATAATTATAATAATTATTATTATTAATATTAGTATTATTATTATTATAATGGCTTGCATGAACTGGGATCCTGACAAATGATCTGGCAAGCCCTGGCAAGTCAGAGATGCCCAACTAGGGCCTCTGATAGGCAGGCTGTATACAACGCAATTGTCATAGAGAGATACCAGCATCCTTGTTTTCAGGAGTGTTTCTTTCAGGAACGGAACCGCTGCAAGACTTCCGGGTTGAATCTTTGCATATGTAAATTAATCTAATGAATTTGATACCTGTGGATCACTCCCTTGATCCAGGTTGCAGACCTAACCACCTTACCCGAAGGGTCTGTGTACCCAAATCGTAGATACTTTGGCCCCGAAGTACCCAAACAGGGACTACTTTAGGTACATGGACTCTAAGGGTTACATCCTAGACGCCAAGTCTCCCGAGCCCCTCCCAGATGCGCAAAAGGCCTGTAACGCGAAGACCAGAGGCGTTGGTGTGAGCTGTCGCGAACAGGCAGGTGCAGCATGATGTTTCCAGAACATGGTAAGGGTGCTTGCTTTACTACCTTAAACCCTAAACCCACTAAGAGTTACCCATGAATGTCTTGGCCCTAAATATATTTTGCCCGACTAAGCCCTCTCCCTAGATCTTGGGGTTTACCAGATTTGGGCTTTAGGATTTGGGGAGGTTTGGGGGTGTGACGTATGTCTTCAAGCTTCTGCAACGTATTCTGTGCCGTTACATGCGCTTTTAACAGCTTCTGGCGGGGGCATTATAACCGTGAAGGCAAGGCTACCTAAAGGCTCATGGGTCTTAGGAAGTCGGTCATAAGTGGACTCAGAGGTTGGATCATCAGACAGGGAGTGTGTATAACTCCACTTATCGCTTAAGAGTTTAGGGTTTAGGGTTCACACGGTTTCGGAGGGTTTAGTACAAAACCGCCCTCCAAATAACCGCAATCGCAACGGCTCGCAATTAAAGTGCTTGCAGCGCAGTCCGACTTGCCAGTGTCCCTGTACTGGACACCTAAAACCTGTGATCCCTAAACCCAAACCCCCAGACCCTAGCCCTAAACCCTAAGCTCCAAACCCCCCTAAAGCCCGGAAGCCTAGCCCCTCAACCGAAACCAGCCATTTTGGCCTGCAGCATTCGGCAGCCATGGACGCAAACTTGACAAGTTAGCCTTGCCCAGGGCCCAGGGTTCCTGCCTGGAGGGGAAGAACAGCCAGATCTCCAACGATGCCTGGATTGATGTGGGGGTTGATCAACATTATGGGCCCCCTTTGCATGTGAAGCCCGACACAGACCTTTGCAAGCTGCCCACGGGGCCCCTACTCTCCGAGCAGGTCCGCTGCCGCCATATTGCAGTTAGATTCGACGGTGTGGTAGTCGCCCGATTGCAGTTGAGAAGTATCGCAAGTGTCATCGCAGGGGTTCGTCTTCTGCCTCTATAGGAGCATTTTCGTTTCCTTAAATTATAGGGCTTCATATTATGATTAGAGGGTTCTCTGGGTATGCTATAAGGTGCAGCAAAGTTGCGTGCGTGCTGGCACACAACACTGACAAGTAGTCCACAGGTCTAGTTCATGCGGAAACGCCAAGGCCCTAAACTCTAAAAACTACCTTAACCCCAAATAAACCACCTTTTCGGATTCCTTACTATGATTTGCTTGTATAGGTCCTTAAAGGGGCAGGTCTCATAGGGTCCAGGTCAGCCCTGAGCTCTAAACCCTACACCCTCCGGCCGAACGAGGATCCCCACGAAACCAAAAACCTGAGTCAACTTAAACTGCAAACCCAAACCGCACATCGGATGTGCGCATATCCCAAATCGTAGTATGCAGTGCCCACCAGAGTTTAAGGTATATTCTTAAACTAAGGGGTATATTGGGCTCTCCGGGGCACAACACCAGAATAAGAACCCCGACCCCTGAGCCCCCAACACCCTATACTATCCTATACTACCCTATACCCTAAACCCTCAACTATGCTCTCCCAAACCCTGCAAGGCAGCCAGACCGAAGCCACGGTTTAGGGTTTAGGGTGTACTGGCCCTAAACCCTAAACCCAAAACCTAAAGACCCCTACAAACCCTATAGATCCTAAACACCCAAAACCCAATCACCCCCAACAAACCCTTTCGAGCCTTGAGCGCTATGAACCTGCAAATCCCCAACCCCAAATACAACCCAAATTGTAAACCCTGAACTTCAGCACCCTGTTTAGGGTCTTAGGGTTTAGGGTTTTAGGGTTTACGGTGTTTAGGGGATTAGGGGTTTAGGGTTTATAGGGTTTAGGGAACCCCGAGCCGTATCTTTGGACGAAGACCTTAGAGAACATCCTTGTCTTGATCACTGCGACAGGGCTTGGGGTATAATTACAACACAAATAAGCATAACAACGTGCACAACGAAATAATGACAGTTCTCGCTCTCTCTCTCTCTCTCTCTCTCTACATACATAAATAAATAAATACATACATACATACATGCATACATATCTATGTATGTATGTAAGTACACATATGTATATATATATACACATATATATATATATAGATATGTATACATATATATATA
>CAJNJA010060731.1:0-21610 GCA_905231915.1 Symbiodinium necroappetens
ACAGAGTGCGAGAGCAAAGAGTGACATGGAGAGAGACAGAGAGAGAGAGAGAGAGACACAGAGAGAGAGAGAGAGAGGGCGAGAGAGAGAGAGAGAGATATATATATGTATGTATGTATGTATGTATGTATGTATGTATATATATATATATAGGGCTCAAATCGCCGGGAAGCCCGGAAAATTGCGGCCCCAGAACCCACAACGGGTTCGCTTAGCTCTGCCGAAATCGGCAAGCGGTCCCCCGCGTGGCATAGGCCGAAGAGGACTTTACGAGCGCGTGGGCGCTCCAGACTCCGCAAGGGAGTCCCTCCAACACGGCTGCAAGCTCAACTGCTCGTGGAGCACCACTCGGCGAACGCCTCGTTGCAGTCACGGCTTTCAAGCATGGGACGTGGTGGAAAGAATCAGGCCCAGCCCTGGGTCTCAGGTGGTGGTTACCGTGTCTGGCCGGGTGCTTACTCGCCTCAAGACCAGAAGGAGGCGAAGTGGCCACCTTGGAGGCCGGAAGCGCTACGTGGGCAGGTTCCGGAGTTCCCCTCGTATGCCTCGATCAGGCTTACGGACAGGCCTGCTCGACCCAACACGTCGGCAGATGGCAGTTTGGCTGCACCTGGCAGCGCTTCGACCACGGCGCCCATCCAGACAGCTCTGAACATTACACGCAAGGCGGAAAATCGTGTCCTACGTCTGCGTGGTGCCCAGCAGGAGGCAGGAGAGAAGATGAAGAACTACGAGCTGAAGCTCAAAGAGGCCCTCAAACGAGAACGGCTCCGCTATGCCAAGGACCAGGAGCGTCTGGAGCGAGAGATTGCGGAGGCAGAGCTCGCGCAAGACGCCGCAAGACAAGGCCTTCGGGCCGCCTTTGTGAGCGAGCAGTCCTTGGCGGTGGGTGGCTACGATGTGGAAATGGCTGCCGACGCGGATGTGGACCAGCTCTTTGCGGCCTGGGCTCGGGAGGATCAGGTTGCTGCAGACGGTGTTTTGCGAAGGGCCCTTGTGCCACCCGGTGCCGAAGTTGGTCGTGGAGGGCTCCCTCCCAACACACCGACGAGGGGCACGGGAGTCCCGCCGCACTCGCCAGTCTGGGGTGCGGCTCCTTCTTTGACCCCGCCACCTGCTGCAGTGGACCCATATTTGGCTACTATGTCACCGGTGACCGCGCCTCCTGGCCTTACGCCGAACCCGGGAACACCACAAGCCCCGCTGGCCCCGACAACGACCTCTTCCATGCCACCTGCTGGGACAGCACATGTGACTACGCCTCCTTCGCTGGTCCCTGTGGCCCTTCTACACTCCGGCGCGCCGGCTGCGGCCCCAGCCTCGGACGGAGGATTCGGACCAAGCCCGACTTTGAGCGACCGAGTACACCGACGACGGGCTTTGGAGCCCTTTGGAGGAGCCAGGGCAGCTGGAGAGGCAGGTGGCGGGGCGGTTGCAGATCGCGGTTTGAGCCTGGAGGCCGCTCAAGCTGCGATTGCCGCCGGCCGGTCAGTTCGTATAGTGGAAGACGACAACGACGACGAGCTCGCCGACACCTATGGGAACGAGGCTCTCAGTTAGTGGCTGCTCCCCCAGGAAAGGGCTCTCCGCGGCACTTCCCTGACCTGCCCTTCCCCGGACTGCATTTGGGAATGCATGTCTGCGGATGTGGCGGCGATGGCAGTGAACCACGGGGTTCCTATTCCTGGTTGGAGCAACCCGAGGTCAGCAGTACTGATTCTGTACAGTGGGCTGTACAGTTTTTCTCTTTCTTGGCCACCTTGCTCGCGAGGCCTGATCCTTCCCCTTCTCCTGGCCTTCGCTTTGGACTCTCCCTTTGCATCCAGCCCTGCCTACATTCCTCACTTAGTGTGCTGAGGTCGCGGGCCTCCCTGCTGGACTTACGCAGGTACTTCATGCAATACCCTCCAATGCCAGTCCTCGCTGTGTCATCTGCCTCCGGTTTTCCGGCGCGCCCCTGTGAGTGCTCCCTTTTTGACCTTTGCTGCCGTCCTCCGCCCTTTTCCAGTTTTGCAGGGGCAGATGCACGAGGCCTCTTTTCATGCTTCAGGTGCCCTTTGCCTGTACGCAGGGGCCTGACTGATAAGGATTGGGGTGTTAGGGCCAGGGGCCTAAGAGAGGTATCGGTGGCTCTGGGACCTCCTCCTCGCCCGCCCCCTTTCCCTGCAATGCTCCAGTTGGAAATCCCTGCGATTTCTCTCTCTGTGAGCGATTTTGAGGTTTCCGATTTGGCCTCTGGCGGGTGGAGCCTGTCCCCAATTCAGGTCACAGGTCTTTCTGACAATTGGAGGGTCACCCTCTTTTACTGCGGCAGGGGCCAAAGAGAGACATCGGTGGCTCTGGGGTCTCCTCCTGCCAGCAGTTTTCTTCATACCAGCCTTCCTGGGCGTCTTTCGCTTGTTTTGTGGGGCGGACACCTCGCTGCGGCCTTTTTGCTTGCCTTGGCCGCTCTACACTTGTTGGCTCTTTGGCGACTTGTCCTTTTTGCGATACCTGGCGGACGCTCCCCTTTGTTGAGCCTGCTCAGTGTTCCGTGCGCCTTTGTTCCCGCCGGTATGGCTCTGCCTTGGGGATACATCGGCAGCCCCCGCCATGCTGACAAGGCCATGCAGCGACACAGGCGCCCCAACCGTCGGCATACTTTTTGTGTTCCCTTGTGGGCTAGGCTTCTGCTTTGGCTAGGGGTTATGCCTATACAGGTCTGGGCTGTACCCCTTGAGCTCGCTTCAGCTCTCACCAAGGCATATGCAGTGCTAACGCCTGACCCAGGCGAGCCTAATGCGGTTAGCGGAGGGGCCACGGGCTCTGACCAGGGAGTAGGGCGCAGTACACCAAGCACACATCCGTGTGAGGCCTCCGGCCCAGATACAGATGCACTGCCCCCCCCTAGTGATGATAGCCCCAAGCCCCCCTCTGAGCCTCAGGCCTGCTTACCGGCGGATATGACGACCTCTGAATACCGAGCCTCAGTGGAAGCCGACATTGCCTCAAAGGGTGCCTCTTGTTGTCTTCAGGCACAACGCGGACTATGTGTTCTCTCGCCTGGAGTCAAGGTTCCAGCGCGAGTTACGCTGTGCCCCCCAGGCCATAGGTTGGTCACGACTGAGATCATCCTTGACCTCCCTGCTTCCCTAGAATCCTTTATGGATAAAGTGTACGAAGCTGCACCAGTTCCGCTCGATGCTTGTTGGAACAAGCTCGTCCCAGCCACGCCGCAGCTTGGTGACAGTGCAGCCACCTTGCTTGTCGTCCCACATTGGTTTCAGCAGGCAGGCCTCTCAGCTGTGCTCTTCGATGTCCGGGCCATGACGGGTAAAATATTTGCTGATGTGCTGCCCCGACAGACAAGCCTGGAAGCAATCCAACGGGTTGCTGGACCTACGGTCATCGAGCCTTTTGAAGTGTTTCTCGCAGGGCGTTTGCAGCCACTCCAAAGGGGTCAAATTGTGCATGTTGAAGAAGGAGACACGCTTTGCTTTGCACCCCTGCGTCACCTACCCTTGTGGGGTCCTTTGCTTTCAAGGTCCCTGCAAAGGCCCACGCCATGGCTCAGCATAGACCCCATCCCTTCCACAGCCAGGGCCCTGTGTGTCCTCATCCTGCATGAGTCCGGAAAGTTCTTGTTCAGCGACTTCGTGCAGTGTGACTGGCAGAATGCTCTTCGTGTGACACACTTCGTGGGAGTCGAGATGTCTGAATCTAGACTCGTCTCGGCCGCTGGCCTTGCCTCCTACGTCTATCACGGGACTCATGTGCGTGGAATTATTGCAGTCTTAGGGCGCAGTTCCACCCGAGATCAGCAGAACAGGCCACTGCCAGCGGTCTTCTTCCTCGACGGTCGGCCAATCGGGCAAGACGTAAACTTTTGCGTCATGGACCGTTATTATGTCTCACCCGAATTCCTTCGTGGCCGTGTGCAGTGTCAGCCGCCGCCGGGCCACAGGCTCGCTGTCATGGGCGGGCTTTTGCGGGACAACGGAATTGAGTTCCGCGGGGGTGAGGTTCTTACTTTGGCTTTCCTGCCTCGAGAAGATGACCCCTTCGAAGCTCTCGAGTCGGAACCAGACGGATCAGATGACCCTTTTGATTCGTCACATGGAGGTCCCTCAGATGACTCGACAAGATCTCGATCACGACATCGCGGGGCCTCTCCCTCAAAGGCCAGTGGGGACAGTTCTTACCAGAGCCACCTCCCTCCTGTGGCCCCCTCCGATACCTGCAACAGCACTCTCTGCGCTGCCAAAAATGCTTCTTCCCACCTGCTGCTTGAGGCTGCAGCTCCTGTGCAGCCGGTGTCTTGCATACGAGATGGGCCGCGGATATTGGGTTTCCTTCTTAGGGGCCCTAAGCTGTGCACCTCCGTTTGCCCACCAGTGCTTGCGGTCAAACTTGGGGATACACCCTCCCTGCACGCCCTTGTTAGTGGCAGCAGTCACGGTGACGGGCCGACACAGCTGCCCGAACTACGTGATTTCAGTGACCGTTCACCAACACGGTGGCAGCCGCCCGACTTGACGATTGCTGCCCCCGAGTTTATTGACAACCCACCTGCACCGGTCCCCCTGCGAGCTCTCTTTGTTGTGCTCTGCGAGGACTACCGGCCTGAGGTCATCCCGCTAACTTTCTGGCAGCCAGTTGACTACTTCCTTGTCATTAGGGAAGTGCAAGCACTACGCTTACCAGATGTTCGGCGCCACTTCCCTCGACTGCTTGCCATCGAGCCACAGCCTTGTTCGCAATTTGCTGTTCTGCTAGGGTTCACAGGGTTGCCAGGCCCTTTCTGCGATATTGTCTTTGACTGTCGGGCTGTGGGAGGATATGTTTTCGCTGGACACGCCGACTCTGAGGCATATCGAAGCGAGCTTCTAGCAATCGCTGGGTATGCCCATCGGGTTGATTTAGACGTCTGGGTCCCCTCCGTGCGTGGCCCCTTGCCGGACCACCAGCGTGCAGGGCTCTTTACGGGCTCCTTGGTCTCCCTAGCACCACGCGGTATCGCACCCCCACGCCTGGCACCTCTGGCCGATATGCTACGCAGACCCGACACTTGGAATGCTCGTGCTGAGGTGCCATTTGCATCAGACCCTGGAGTTTGGTTGTTGACAGACGAAGGGCCGTCCTTCTATGCGATTCCTATTGGTGCCGCGCGCATTCCAAGATCACAGCTTGCCGCCGCACTCAGATATGATAGAGCGCGCCTTTTTACTGTTCCGCCCAGCCCGCAGATACGAAATTTCTGCTCCAGGGGCACTGCTGCTTCGGCCGTTCTTGTGGTCTCCCAGAGGATCCTGCAGCCCCTTGACGCTGAGCCCAGCTCTTGTATCGTCATTGTAGATCTACGGCCACTGCAGCTTGGCATTACCTGGGTGCTGGCGCCCAGTGGGCTCTTCTCCCTCGAAAATTTTGCGGATGACCTTGACTACCCTTGTCCTAGGGGTTTTCAGCTGATTGCGGATGGTGCTCCGCGTATCTTTTCCAGGCCCGGATGTGTACTAAGAGTCGTCGATGGCTCCCGTGTCACTGTTGCATGCGTACCAATCCCGCCAGGGACCGCAGTACAGGCACACAGGTTTGCGCACTCGGACAGGTCAGCGACCGACTCAGAAGAGTACTCCGATGGCATTTGGGAGACCAGCTCCGACAACAGCCAGGCAAGTCAAGATGGGGGGGGGGGGGAAACCCGCCTGCTGGCCCTCCCCCACCCGGACCTCACGAGCCACTCCACGACCCAACAGACGTCCTTACGGCCCTTGGGTTGTCCCTTGCACTCCGAGCTGCGTCCCCTTGCGGACTTTTGTGCGTCATGCTGTCTGCTTCCCCTGTGCTGACTGCGAGTGTGGTTTTGCCCACTGAAGACGCCATCGCCCGCGATGCAGGTTCACTGTTCTGTGTTGACACATGTGCCCGCCTGTTGCATCATTTTCTCGCTGCCAGCTTGCCAGTGATCCTTTATAAGCTCCTGTGTGAGCCGTGCTGTGCAGGGCCATCTGTCGACTGGGCCCTTGCATCCCTGCGTACTGCAACCAGGAACCTTGGGGTCGCTTGGCCCTTCTTTCCGGCCAACCTGGCAGCTCTCTTCGAGCCAGACCTTGATGAACCCAATGAGCCTGCCACGGCTAGACCTGTGCGAGTGTCTTTTGCGGTGCTTATTCCTAACTCGACCTTGAGTTACCTTGCACGCCAGATGAAGCAATTGAGGCTATCCAAGCTGTTCGCCCAACCGCGTCATCTATCCGCTTCCCCTTTCTCACCCCTGCATCACCACAGTCTGTGGTAGGACACGCAGTTGTTCTTGCAGCCCCGAGATGGGCGCCAATGATTGTGACGGTCCTGATCAACACGTCCGACACAGATGGTCGCGTCTTTGCCTGCCATGCCCCCGACTACGCTGATTGCGAAGTCCTTATTGCATTGGCTGACTTACCACCACAAGGGGATTACCACATTTTTGCAGGCGACGACGACCAGCCCCTGGACGACGGTGTACAGGCACATCTTTTCCCGGGCATCCAGATCTCTTTTACCTTTGCTGACCAGCAACCTGTAGTCGGTCTGCCCTTTGCGCGGACCCTACTGCTGCCAGATGCTTGGAGCCACGACACACCTTTCCCCCAGGTTGTCATCGACCATGCGTACTGTGTCGTGCATGAGAGCCGTTTTGTTCTCCATATCGAAAACTATAGGAACCCCTTTCGGTTCAGGATCAACCTGGCACGCAGGATCGGAGTCGATGACAGGAGACTCAGCATTTGTCATGCCCGTAGAGCTCCTGACAACATAGCTGTCGAGGGGATTCGGTGTCGAACACTTTTAGCCGCCTGCTGCCACAGTCATACGGATCTAGGCCACGAGCCCGAGGGCTTTTTCCTTGATCTGCGGCCGATTCAGGAAGGCTTTGCGTTCATGCTCCTGCAAGGTGGAAGCCCCGACCTTCACAGCCTTGGACGGATTTTCCAGGCTGATACGCCGCAAGGGTGGATGCCGCACTTCAGTAGTGAGCACCACCCCGACGGCCGCTCAACCTTTGATGCAGGTTCTGTCATTATTGTGGACTATGTGCCCGCCCCTATCCCTGCCGAGGCACCTTTTGCTACTTACGGGGAAGCACAGGGTGCCACCGATGCTGCGCATAGTGGCGCGACAGGCGCACAGAGTTCTGCAAGCGTGCCCAGCGCAACACCTGGGCAAGGGGCGCAAGGGAGCGATGGGGAGCCACCGTGCAACACCGGGATGATGATGCCAGCCGAGCACACCCTGAAAGCTCCACTGCCACGGACACCGTTGTGCCTGGTGTCTTCTTGATCCTTGCCCAGGACTATACCACTGAGCTCATCGAAGCGCGGATACGCGTTGCTACTCAACCGGCGGTTGCGCTTCTTTACGTGACCCAAGCACGCAACAACCAGGATCGCGAGAGATTTCCCATTTTGTGTGCCGTTGAGCCTCAGCCACTTGGTGCACAAGCGCTCCTTCTGGCCCTCCCATTGTGGGCACCTGACGGTGCCATAGTTGCTTTTGACCTCACTGGTGTCGATGGACGGTTGTTTGCTTTACAGATCGGGCGCCGGGTTACACGCACTGGGCTCCTACATGCTGCGGAGTTGCCCGATGACCCGCGCTTTGACGTGTTTGTTGGCACGATGCCATGGGCGATTCCCCCCATCACGCCTGTAGATATCAAACACGGCGACCTTGTCCAGATTACATTTGCCGGTCGAGGCCCATCTATTGTCTCATCTTTTGCTGACATGCTGCGGTCCGACCGTGGGTGGAACCCGGACCTCACTTTCATCCGAGCCTTCTCGGGGTGGAACCTCGACGATACCTGGGTTCTTAATGAGGACCGCCCTTTTCTGCTCCATGTATCAGGGGCAAGGCGAAGATATGTTCGCCAGGATTTGGCTTTCCGCCTTCGCATTCCGGTTGACGAGCTCATCCTTCGTCCTCCCCAACCCCGTGTCGTTGACCTCTCTCACCGCGGGTGGGTGACCTGCAGTGTTCTATTTGCTGCACGTACCGCTAATGGTCAGCATTATGCGGCACTTAGGGACCCGTTTTGCTTTACCGACCTGCGGCCTATACTGAGGGGCCTTGATGTTATCACGTGTCATGGCGGGCGTCTTGACCTTCAGGGTCTCTATGCTCGAGCCAATGCCCGATGCCCCCAGGGGTTCCGCACGCATATTTGGTACGGTCAGCAGGAGGTTGACATGTCAAGTCCTGACCTACATGTCGAAGATGGCGCTGTGGTTACCGCCGCCTTCTTGCCAGTGCAACCTCCGGGTACGGCCGGAGACCAAGGGCCTCCTGATGACGGCTCCGGTCCACCCCATGATAGCACGCCTCCAGACCAGAGCCCAGACGGTGGTGCCAGCGCCGGCCTTGGGCCCACCTCTGAAGCACCTCCTAGCCCCGATGCTGGTACTGGCAGTTCCTGCTCGTCATCCCCAGCTGATGCCCCTGCGCACTACCAAGTGGCTGCCAGCATTCGTTGCTGTTTAGGAGACAACCTGTGTCTTGGGACCACTGGCCGACAACAAAGAGGCTCTGTGGATTGGGGCAACATGTGTGGGCTTGCTTTCACTAGTCACCGTGTCCTTCTTGAGGACAAGCAAGCCTGCACCCCTGTAGCTCCGGTCCCCCAATGGCACTTTGGATCAGTGCACCTTCTCTGCCGTTTGCATGGGAGCTACACTGTCCTGCAGTCGTGCCTTGCAGGCCTTCTTTTACGGGCTGCCTGTGCTGATATTTGCATTCTGGTCGCTGGCCTTGCCATCCGACTTGCCGTCCGGTTTGTCCCTTATGCTGCCCGGTGTTTGCGGAAGCCGGTTCTAGTTTACCTGGCGCTTGTACACCTTGCTATCTCTGCTGATGGGATGCAGCTTGCCGCTGTTCGGGACCACTCCTCCTCCTGGGGACTGGCCCTGCCCGACATGAGCATCCTGTTCACTCACACTGTGCTGATGGTCTCCCATCTAACAGCAGACCTCTTCCCACTCCTCTGCGTTCCCTGTTCAAAGCTGGCAGACCCTCGCCCCTGTCTGGGGCCAGCCTTGTGCAATCCCGGCTCTGCTGCCGGCGAACAGCAGCCCCCGATGCCAACCGACCTCGGTGCGCTGGGGACTCTGCTTGAGGAGAGCCGTCGTGACAGCAACGACTACCCGTTGTATCTTGCTGCCACTCTTCTTGAAACTTTGGTTGAACATTGCGCCGACAGAGTGCCGACTTCTGCTGGAGTGAGTGCTGGCCCTGCCGCTATACGGACCCTTGTCCTTTCGCTGGACTCTGTCGTACCACATGTGCCTCCCAACATCCCTCCGGTTTCTCCCACGCCGCTTCAGCTCGGGAGTTTGCTTCGCCAGCTCCCTGCGTCTCCCCAGCCCCTATTGTTAGGTGGTACACCAATGGGCTTTACATGCGAGCAGGTTTCTCTGTTCCTTCAGCCTGCTGTCTGTTTTGGCACTCTGAGCGAACTGCTTGAGGCTCTCCCGCCCCGGCGAGCCCACGCGCTACGCGCATCGATGCCTGCCCCTGGCACAGAACGGGGCCTGCTCTGTTATGTCGATGGCTCCTACACGCCAGCCACGCACTTGGAAGGCGCTCTGCTTGGATGGGCTTGTGTCTTTATTGATGTGAGCCTTTTGTGCATCAGCATTGTGTCTGGGCCTGCTCCACCCTGGTTTCCCGATCTCGGTGCTGCGCCCTCTGCGTTTGTGGCCGAATGCATGGCACTTACAGCGGCCACTTGGGTAGGATGCACGGCATTCCATGGACAACCGCTCCATTTTCTTTCTGACTGCCAATCCGCCATTCGGGTTGCTGCAGGTGAGGCTTCTTCCTATGCTAGTGATGTAGCCCTCGTCCTGCGCCGGACGGCAGCCTGTTTTGAAGTCCTCCAGGGACATCCCCTTGTCTTCGACTATGTGCCAGGTCACCAGGGCCTCTTCGGCAATGAGGTCGCTGACGCTGCAGCCAAGCTGGCCTCACGCGGCCGCCTTATGGGCCAACTTGCCTGGGAAGAAACTGGAGGCTCGCATCCTCTCGACTGGTGGTCCGCGGGGGCTCCGCGTGTCGAATGGTGCGGCGTTGCGGCGAGAGCCCTCCTTGGGGACCCAGCTATGCCCCCCCTCGGCAGTGCTTCTGGAGACGACAGAAATGATCTGGGCATGACGCCTCAGCAAATGCTCGCTCCCTTCTGCCCGCGTAAGCCCATTTCTGCAGGTGGTACCGGTAGCGGCGCGCTTGCCTTTTGCATTGCCACCTATAATGTGCTTTCCCTTAGTGGACGAGCCTTCGAGGATCGGGATCCGGCCGGACTTGCTTTTGCCGCAGGGCGCCCTGCCTTGCTGGCTACCAGCCTTGATAAGGCTGGAATCCAGGTTGCTGCTATCCAGGAGGCACGCACAGAGGCCGGTTTTCTGCGCACATCGGGATACCTACGTTTCTCTTCCGGTGGAGAAGTCGGCTGTTTCGGCGTCGAGCTCTGGTTCAAGGAGGGATACCCCCTGCTGCGCGGCGGTGATGCTGGCCACCATGCTGCCACGTTTTGCCGGGAAGCATTCTCTACAGCTCATAGCGATAGCCGCCGCCTCATCCTGCACTTCCACAGTGGACCACTCCGACTCTGCTTTGTGTCTTTACACGCCCCCCACAGGGGCACAGAGGCTGATAAGCTACATGAATGGTGGGAGCGGACGATCGCTCTGCTGAAACACGCAGCTGCTCGCGCCCCTCTAGTCCTGGGCGGCGATTTCAATGCGGCTGTGGGCTCCCAGTGTTGCGGCAGGATCGGGGATTGCTGGCCTGAGGAACAAGATGTGGCAGGCGCTTTCCTCGTTGAGCTTGTCACCACTTGCCGATGCTGGCTGCCCTCAACTTGGTGCCATTTCCACTCAGGCCAGTCATGGACCTATGTGCAAAAACGAAACAATGCACTACAGCGCCCTGACTTTGTCTGCCTACCTGACTGCTGGGAGAATGCGTGTGTGTCATCATGGGTCGATCCAGAGATCCATGTTGGACAGCCTTATATCGACCACTTCGCGGCAGTAGTCCGTGTGTCTGCTAGGCTCCGACTTGCTGGCAGCTGCCTGGGAGCCAAGAAGCCAGCCCGAATCGATGCCCATGCTCTGGATGATCGCAACAACCGCCCGAAGCTGCAGGATATCGTTGACAAGGCCCCGCGTGCCCCATGGAATGCGTCTGCTGATGCCCACGCGGCCCAGCTTGTTGGATACCTCCAGGAGGCTCTTGCCAAGGCCTTTCCTAAACCCAAGCAGCGAAAGCGCAGAGATTACCTCACCGATGACACATGGGCACTCTATGCGCAGGTTGCTACTCTGCGCCATCGCTGTGCCAGGCTTCGGGCCCACACGAAGTACCATCTCCTTGCTGCGGCTTTTCGCGCCTGGTCGACCCGTGGCGCTACGGATTTCGAAAGTGCCCTCGCCTCACCCTGGGCCCTCGAAGCCTCAATACAGGGTCAGAGGCACAGAGCTGCCCTCCGGGACCTGTCCAAGCAGCTTAAACATGCCTGCCGGATCGATAGGGCGCGACACCTGTCAAGCCTTGCCGATGAGGTGCAGGCCAACACCCCAGGATCCTTCCAGGCTTTGAACCGGCTTTTAAGTCTTAAGCAAAAGAAACCCTTTGCACCTGAAGTGCTGCCGGAAGTCCTCGATGCGGATGGCCGGGTTTGCGAAACCCCAGCTGAGGCTATGCAGCGGTGGCGAGCTTACTTCGGGGACATGGAGTCCGGCGTGCAGAAGGATGCCGAAGGTGTCCACCAGGCTGTGGCTGCTCGCCACGGTCTCGCCTGGCCTTTGCCCGACGACATCACTGAGGTACCGGGGCCTGCCGAGCTGTGTAAGGCCATGGCGCACACACAACTCAACAAAGCCAGCGGCCCCGACGGCCTCCCAGGCGAAGCCTTCAAAGCCCTGCCTTCGGCCCTTTCCTCTTTGATCCTGCCCCTAGTCCTGAAGTTAGGCCTTTTGGGCGAAGAGGGTGCTGGCTTGAAAGGGTCTCTTCTAACCTGGCTCTACAAGTTCAAAGGCGCGCGAAACCTTTGCACTTCTTACAGGGCGATTATGCTTTTGCCGACTTTGACTAAAGTCATCCACCGCTCTTTCCGCCCTCGCCTGTACGAGCACGTTGTGACACATGCCCCCCCCTTGTTGCTGGGTGGGCGCAAAGGGGCATCGGCGGTTTTCGGAAGCCACCTGACCAGGGCTTTTGCGCAGTGGTGCTCGGTGCACAAACTGCCAGCATGCATCCTCTACGCAGACGTCGCTTCTGCTTATTATAATTCCGTGCGTGATATCACAGCCCAGCGCCTGGATGCGGATGGACGCCCTGTCGATTCTCTTGCCATGGCAAATCTTCCTGCTGACGCCATTGTGACGGACACATTGGCCTCAGGCAGCGCCTTTCGCTCCAAAGGGGCGTCTCCCTGGCTCGAATCACTGGCCGCCGAAATGCACCGGGGGTCTTGGTTTGCGTTGCGTGGCGACCACATCCCTGTGGTCACCCACCGTGGATCGAGGCCTGGATCATCACTCGCTGACATTATGTACAGCGCCGGAGTCGGCTGCATCCTTGCGAAGCGAGACTCCCTTCGCATTGCCGATCCCACTGCAGGCCAAGTTCCCTGCATCCCGTGGGATGGCCGACGGGACATCTCTCCCGCTGATGCTCCTACGCAATGGCCAAGTCTGAGTGACGTCATTTGGGCTGATGACCTGGCCGCATGCTTCTTGTTGTCTGACTCGGCTCGTGCTGCACACCAGGTCGGTCTAGAGGCTTCTTTCCTTGACGAGGCCTTCGGTAGCCACGGGTACACTCTTACCTACGGTACCTCCAAGACCGCTGCTATGGTCCTGCTTGGCGGCCACGGGTCCAAGGCTGCCAAGCGGGCCCTTTTTGGGCGAGCCGGTGTGATCACGGTTATGAGAGAGCACCACCCTGCGGCCTCACTGCCTTTGGTGGCCCAATATAAGCACCTTGGTGCTATGGTCGGTACGTCTTTCCTCACTGAGCTTCGTGCCAGGTGTGCCTCTGCGTGGGCTGCTTTCCGTCAAGGTCGGGCGCGGGCTTACCGGTGTCGCCGTATCTCCGTGGCCCGAAGGGGAGCACTCCTCCGTGCCATGGTGCTCCCGAGACTCCTTTTTGGGGCTGGAGCATGGCCATCCCTGCGGCAAGGAGAGCGCACCCTTTTCCACAGAACTCTCGTGTCCATGTACCGGCAGACCCTGTGTATCCCTCGGACTGAAGACCAACACATCACGGGGGCCACCATGTGCGCGCTTCTGCACCTGCCCGACCCTGCTACAGTGCTCCGCGTTGAACGCCTGCGATATCTACGCCAAATGGTTCAAGCTGCGCCTGATGCCCTGTGGGCCCTCGTAAGATCCAGCCCTTCTTTTCTTGCCGAAATCAGGGATGCCATGGAGTGGTTGCACCGTCGGTTGTCAGCTACCATCCCCCTTGGTGAACCTGCTTGTGATTGGCATGCCTGGACGGGCATTATGTGCCGCACTCCCGGGCGTTTCCGTGGCTGGATCAAGCGCGCCGCGGCACTTGAGTTGCTTCGGCTCACATCTCATGCTGCCTTACAGGCTTGCCACCGCTTCCTTTCTCACTTCTGCCTTGGGGAAGGTGATGCCCTATGCTTGGAACGACAGCGTCCTACCGAAGCTTGCCTATTGTGCCGCAAGGCCTTCGCTGATCGTGTGTCCTGGGCATGTCATGCCAGCAAGGTTCACGGGTATCGTACCCGTGCCACCGAGACGACACGGGGGTGTCAGCAGGCTTGGTGCAGCGGATGCGGCAAGCTCTTTGCCAACGCTATAACCGGATGAAGCGGCATGTGTTTGTCACCCCTGCGTGCTTACTTGCGTGGATTCCCTTTGGCCTTTGCTACTCCGGGCAACTCCCGGCAACTCCCGGCAACTCCGCGCAAGTCCCGGGAATGAGGTGGCAGCGATTGAGGTTTCGACTGATCAATGAGATGTCGTGGGTATCTTCTAATACATATCGAAAAAAATAAATTCAAGCACTGCGCATTGCAAACCGCTTCAAAACAACTTGATTTGGCAACTGAAAAAACACATGGGTTTCACAAGCCGTTTAGGCAGCAGTCACAGGCCTTAGCACGTAAATTCCAACGTTGGTCCGAGCTATGTGTCACGGTACCAAAAATCAGCCAACTTCAACGCCCTGAAACAAGCTCGAAATGTTTGTGGTGGATGCTCGCTTTCTTGCGTGCACGAACTTGCAACATACAACCTGAGGCCTCGAATGGCCTCAAAATCGAACCATATGTGACTGGCAACGTGTTCTGTCAGTAAGACTCTGTCCACATAACAATCGATAAATGAATGTATATAGTTCAACGAACCAGCATTCCTTGGACGCATGCGGCCAATAACAATGGAACGAATGATCATCGCAAGACTGATGCAGGAATGGGATTGGCAGGAAACTGCAGCAGCACACACACACACAGACACACTCACAGAGAGAGGGAGGGAGAGAGAGAGAGAGAGAGAGAGAGAGAGAGACACACACACACACACATGAACTCATGCACTTTTGAACGCTCTGCTGTCACAGATCAGCAGATGCCGAGAACCATTGCACTGCACTGCACAGGTAGGTTTTTCTGTACTCCCACCATGCTTTGCTCCAAAAACTCGTCCATGGCCGCAGGCACCCTCATACATCGATGTGGGAGCTGCAACGACCGCTGACTTTAGTCTGCATCCGGATTGAGATAAGGCAAGGTAGCCTTCATCTTATCAACCGGCTTCTTACTCTCCTCGAAGAGGCCGGTGAGAAGCGAATAGTTCTCAGATGCCATGGCTGTTGCAGGCATCACAGTCTTTCTCAAGCCATACACAAGAACGCCTTTCATACACTTCTCAGCCACAACATAGCCAACGGGAATGTAGACGATCTGGCCTTCCTGGTGCACGATGTAAGAGGCGTGGCATCCATTGTTCTTCAACTTGGCAATCTCCTCCACGGAGAGGTTCTTCAGGAAGGTGTTCACCCCTTCCATGCCACCAACATCATCCTTGCCCAGGAGAATCTTCATGGCCGGAAGCAATTGGCGCAACTCGAACATCACAAGGAGAACCTCGCCGGAGCAAAGCATGCGCAGGCTGGCCAATCCATTCGGCATTGTTCCCACAAACGTGCCCTGACTGTCATAGCCGAAGAGCCAACTGGCCTTCAGCACTGCAGTGAGGTACTTCTCCATTTTATCGCTGCATGCAACGAAATCATGGTGGAACAAAGCCTCCGTCTTGGTCCAGAGCTCCATGCACTCCTCGAGTCCGGAGTTTTTGTAGACCATCTCTTGACATTTTCCGACGGTCTTGAGGGTGGTGTTCTTCTTGTAAGACCCACCGAAGCCGCCCAACATCAGCATCACCTGACACTGACACGCGTTGCAACAATCGTCAGAGCCACAACTTAAACCTAAAACCCACATCTGTCTAACCGACCACCAGAGATTTACCCGAAACACATGCAATCATCAATCTGACTTCGACCTCAATGCCTCTGTGCCTGAACTGAAAAATCATGCTGGCTAAAGGCCTTGGAGTTCTTCTGGAAGTCCGCAAGGAAGCTGCAGTTGCAAATGAGGCACGGGGCATCGAACGAATTGATGGACTTGTTCGCGGGGCCGGTGTTTTTCTGGATCATCGTGGCGAGCTGGGCCCCATCTGATCCCTGCAAGTCGGTCCAGTTGTGCTGAAACAGAGGCGGTGCGGTCGCCTCTTGCTTCTTAATCTCCTCGGCAGCAGTCTTTGCTTCCTTCTTCTTCTTCAAGACCTCCTGGTTTTCGACTTGCTTGGATTCTTGCTGCTTCTTGCGCTGCTGGGCCCTTTGCCGGTTGAGGATATGGCCCCTCAGGCTGGCAGCTGCTTTTGTGGCCCCTTCCTTCAGCTGTCTCACAACAACAGCTGCATTTTTGAGATCACTCACTGCCTTGTTCAATGCATCAATGGAATCGCAAGCCATGAAGCTCTGCAACAGCTCCTCCATGTGAGCCATAGCCATGAGGTTGCCAAGCGGGTCCACATGCTGAGCCTTGCTCCCTGCATTCCCAATCTCCTTCCGCAAATAGCTACTGAGCTTGGCCGCGGTGCCACCAGGAGTCGACTGAGATGGAGCCTCAGACTTCTGATCGTTGCCCTCGTTGTTGACAGCATCCTTGTCCTTGGGGGCCTTGGGCGTGGGTGTGGCCGCATCGCCGCCACCTTGGGCCTTTTCATCTTTGGCATCGGTCTTTGCAGGAGTTGCAGACCTGAAAGCCTCAGCAGCCTTTTGCAAAACAGCTTCCGGACTTGTGTCTTCCGTGGCCACACCGACTGCATCTGGTTGCTGCTTTGCTGCTTCTTGGGGCTGCGGAGTTCCAGGAGCTGTTGTCTGATCTGCCCCAGGAGCAAACATCGCTTGGGACGGCAGCGGCCTCTGCTTCGGGATCTGGGCGAGCGAAGGAGCTGCCCAGATGTCTAACATCTGCAAGCGCACAACACAATTGCTCTCATAGGCCTTCTGCAATTGGTCTGCACTCTGATCCTCCCCTGCAAGCTTCAATGCATCAACCAAGGCTTTGCGAGCATCTGTCACACCCTTCTGGCAAGTTATCAGGATCTTCTCATTCTTCTCAAGAGCTTTCGGGGCCGCGATGGCGATCTCCACCCTCGGACCTCGCAGGACTTGCATGAACATGAACAACGGTACCACTCAACATCACCAGCAAGCAACTGCAATTGTACATTGTACTATGCACAGAGTCCACAAAGGCTGTCCCTAATTCCATTAGTAATTCGAATGCAGCCAGCGAGTTTAGAAGTTTAGATTTACGTTCACCGCATAGCAACTGCTGGCCTGGTGGCGTTGCCGGTTCCGCATTTGCACCGCTCGTGCTGCTGCTGCCTGCAGCTGGAGCATCGACTCGCTGGCGAAGGCCTTGCTGAAGCCACGGGTCAGCAAAGTTGTTTCCTTGATTGGAAACGTGGTCGAGCAGGTTCTGCCTGCCGTGGATGCAAAGCCGACAATGTTAGAACATGTGTTTTAAGATTGGCTTTGCAACTCTACAGAGTGTCTCACAAACTGTAACAACACCAAGAAGGCTGCCTTGTCATTGGTGTTTGCAAAAACTGCCCCCATGCCCTTTGACTAACACAGGACATGATTGTGTTGATTCGCTCTGAATCAACAGGATTGACACGAATCAACAATCTGTTTCACTGAAGGAAAAAGACGCACACACAGCAAATCGGCATGTGCCTGTCAGTACTGTTCATGCCCTTGGTCTGCTTGGACCCTTCGTTGAGAGAGTGGTCACGGTATGAAATATCATCCCTGAAGCGCTTCTTGTTCACGGCGACCCACACCTTCACATCGGTGCCCTCTCCCTCACGATCGACATCAGTCTCAAGAAGCTCTTTCCAATCCAACAAGGCTTTGTCTTCACTTACCCCGCGATCTTTCTTGTGCTTTACATAGTCGGTCACATCCATGAGCTCCTCCGCGCACCGATTGCGAACCTCCGATCGCCTGCCGAACTTCCGCTCGAACGCGCTCCAGTCGATCAGGTTCTTGCGAAAACGTCCCTGAGGGTTGTGCCGGTCGAACTCATCCAAGGCAAGATCGGCTTTGTTTGGATCACCCAAAGCAGTCTCCAACATTTGCAAAGTTTTACCGTTGTCCTGTTGGGACTTGGCTTGGTACTTCATTGCCTCCGTGTCTTTAGAATGCTTCACACACCACTTCGAATGGGCCTTGGCCTTCTCCTGACATGTGGCCTTGAAACACTTCTTATTCTTGTCCTTGTCCTTCAAGTGACCTTGTTGCACTCCCGCCCGCCCGGCTCGCCCCCCCCTCTTTGGTGCTGCTTTGCCCTTTGCTCTGCCCCGGCCCCGGCCCCGGCCACGGCTTGCTCCTTCCTCTGCTGCCTGTCCATCATGTTCTTGTTGCTCCTCTACCTCCAACTGGTTTGCATCGTCGAAGGGGTCATCTGCCCCTTCTGGCTCTGACATGGCCCGGCAGGAGAAACGACCCCTGCACAGAACAGTCTCTGCACAGTACACAGCACAGCACTGCACATCACAATGAAAGACTTGATTGCAAGAAATTTTCAATCGGCAAGCATGTGACGAACTGGCTAGCAATCTGCACTGCAATGTCAATCTCGGACTGAAACGGATTGCTCTCGCTTGTCTTGACATGTTGCCTGAGTCAAGAATCAGCACATGCTTGGACAGTTCATGCTGCACCTTTCACGAGACGTCCCGAGTCTGCCACCAGTTGAAAAACCCCAAGTAGGCTCAATGCAAGAGTATTGTCACTGCTTCGAACACAGAAACCACAGCATAAGTAGAAGTCGTCAGGACGATTAGTTGCACTTCCTTGCTGACAACCACATAGCCCAAGCCTCTTGCACAGCACAATCACAGTTAGAGCCGGAGGCTCTGCATGATTCAGAGGCTAACATGCTTCTGATGCACCTCACGATCGGAAAAGGCAGCCCTTGATATACAAGCCAGACTCTCAAACCAACAAACTGCTCAAACTCAACTCAAGCTGTTGCTAAGGCGGCTTGCATTCTCATATCGCTGCCACACAGATCTACGACTGGCTATCCTCTACTTCGGCCTCATCGAACTCGCACCAAGAAGACATTCGCGACATGCGAGGGTCCTCAAGCTTCTTCCTGGACACATTGGCGATTGCATACAGCATGAAGGCAAGCTGGGTGCGCAAGTTCATGGAGTTGCCTGCCAGTTGCTTAATGTGCGAGGAAGAAAGCTTCAAGTTGTCGATCACAGCACATAGCTTCGACTTCGGAATGATACTCGAAACACCGAAGGTTCTCCAACCCAGGGCCAACAGATGCTCTTGGGCAGTTGCAAGCACAAAGGAGACCCCCTGCTCCTCAGTCTCCCCAAGGGAGAATGCCATCACATGTCCATGGGTCAGCTGCGTAGGCCACAGCTCCCCACCACATGGACCTGACTGGTTGGGGCCATTGGTACGCACATGACACCACAAAAACCGCACTCAGCTCATGTGGACAGCAACCGTCTTGCAACTTGCATTCCACTATCGATCAGTGCATCCGAAGCAAACATCAAGAAGGCAGTGAAGGCTTGAACGACGACACAACTCGGCACGAGATGGAATCTGCAGCCTAGTGTCCCTTGCCACCAACGATGTGATCGACATCGCAGAGGAAAGCACGCAGCTCTGGACACTCTCTCTTCTTATCCTGAAACAGCTGCATCCAGTCCTTCATTCGCACGATTCCACCAGGCGGCAGAAGCAAACTGAAAACCTTCGGCGCATCCCTGGCAGCCAAGTGCTGCTGCATCTCAGCAAGGCTGACATTGTTCTTGCGGGCCACAGCGAGCCCCACCATTTCCTGCAGGCGGTCTTCAGTTGTAGCTTGAAACAGCAACTCACCGGTGGCAGCCATTTGCCGATAGAAGCGCTTGCTGTAATCTTTCTGCAGCTCTAGCACGGACCCGTCTCCATGCCACACAGCAGTTCTCTTGTTCACAGCACAGGCTAGGATCCTTTTGCGACGATTCGGCCACCCATGCCACTCAGCAGCATCCACCCAGGAGAACACGAAAGCAACGTCCCCGAAAGCATCTTCCAGCCTGCGCTGGGCTGGAAACCTGGGAGTGCACTCTAAGAAGCATGCATCTTCCATGTCATTCTCGAACATGAAGACACGCTCGGCAAGCCACACCGACAGTGGCACCTCGGACTCGTGAGCGTTGCCCTCCAAGCTTCCCTCTGTACTCCATGCGTGGCATGTCACGCCGGCAACATTGATGCGCAAGCTCTGGTTCCCAGAGCTCTGACGTCCATCTGGCACAGCCAGTGTCTTGTGAACCTTGCACTGCCTTAGGATAGATGTTAAGGACTCAAGACTCTAGAGGCAATCCTAATGCACAACAAGTTGCCTACCTGGCATGCATGCACAGCAGTCCACTGCTCTAGTGTTGTTACCTAGCATTCACTACACCTGGACGTAGGTCTACAATCTACAGCAGCAGCAACCGGCCACATCACTAACTCACGAACAAGCGCTCAATAGAACCTGCTCTAAACTCTACATCAAACTTGAAGCACCACATCGGACACGAAGCTCGTCCCTAGTGACTAGTGTCTCTAGCTCCAAATATGCACGTCGTTGCTTTGGAAAGGTGGTTACAGCTTCTCTCTCTCTCTCTCTCTCCCTCCCTCCCAGTCTTTCTAGGGAACTAAATCGGCTAAGGAAGCTCAGGCTCCTACCGCTCATGCACAGCACAATAGCTCTCGGCATCCACACTGAAGAGCCACGAACGGTTCTTCATCACCCAATCTGTGATGGCTGCATATGCATCCATCCGAGCTTGCTTCCTGGCCGACTTTTCGGGCTTGGCTGCATTGATGTACTCCCGTCCTTGCTCTGGCAAGCGATCCAAAATGTCCTGGAAATGGCATCGCCGGCCCTGCTCCCAAAAGCGAGACATTTCAACCTGAACCCTCGTTGGCAAGGCAGCCTTGTCGCATGTGCGAGTGACCAACACTGCATCAAGAAGCCCTCCCTCAATCTGCAGCTCGTGTTGCAAGGCTTGCACACCCATCTCTAGGCACTCACGTGGGGCATCGAGCCCGGAGTAATCACTGCTAAGCTGAATTCCACACCTCAAGCGGTGCATGAGGCGCAAAGTCAGCTCATCATCTTCAGGGCGGCAAACAGACCTGACAACGTCCAAGGGCCAATGTGCAAGGTCCTCAGCATTGCGCACACCTGGTGCACAATGCTCCACACTCACTTCTGGGTCAGCACAGCTGTCAATGGAAGTCACGCGAGCAAGCTGGCGCCGGCGCTTCTGGCTCTGCTCAGCCGAGCCAGCAGAGTGAGCCATTGAATCCGGTGGGCACAGTGCACACCAACGGACTACTGTGTCGGAAGTTGGAAGCTTATACAACAAAGTGAGCATACTTCAATCCTCTGCATGCAAAAGAACGGCCCGCATGTTGCTGAGCTGGCATAAGATTACAGGCTCCTACTGGCTCCTACTCTCGCGTTCCAAAGAACGAACAAAGCCTGCATGTAAGTGCTCAATCATTGCCACACTGCCGAGACATGTGCACAACTCACACAACATAGAAAAGCCGATTCTGGCGTAAGAGAATACCCCTCTCCCGGATCCCGCCCTCCCTCCCCCCGCCCTCCCCCTCCCCCTCCCTCCGAGCTCCCTCCCTCCCTCCCTCCCTTCTCCCGGACTCCTCCCTCACTCCCTCCCCTCCGTCCATCCCTCCCTTCAAGCCCAACAGCCCAAGCCCTTCCCTTCTGGCTCTCCCTGCTCACCTTCCTTGCTCCTCCTCAAGCATTGATCCAAACTCACCACACACACACATAAAGGAATGTTCGCTTGATTTCCCAATCGGCTGCTGCCTCCGCCTCCGACTCCTCCCTGACCTCCTCCCGACAAACTCGGTTGTTGCGGTTGTGGTAGCGCCGGCCAATTTTTTTAACCGCCTTACCCCAAACAAACTCGGCTATGTGCCGCGCGGTAGCGCTCGCCAATTTTTT
>CAJNJA010060742.1:0-20357 GCA_905231915.1 Symbiodinium necroappetens
GAGTTGGAACATACACATGTCATCATAGCTCACACAGAAATAGGACCGTCTCGATGTCTCCTCACACTCGTAATCTTTATCGTTATGATTTTGCTCCTTCTCCATCTGATGCGTATTATCGTTATTGTCATTACTATGGTTACTATGGTTACTACCACTATTATTGAACAAGTATTACTATTACTATTAGTAGTGCGTGAGGGTTTGGTCTTGATATTCTGTATGATTGCTCACCTCACCGAGCTTTGTGATGTAGTTATGGTTGCCTAATCCCAAGCACTGAACACCGTGACCCAAGCAGGCAGCTTCAGATATCCTTTTCGCATCCTTGCGTTGCAGCTGAAGCGTCTGTGCAAGGGGCAATACACGCAATTGCTGATGTCTGGAGACAAGCATGACCTTTGACTTGAGCCAAACAGTCGCCGGAGAAAGAGAGATCATGCGATAGCCCAAGGCTCATCGTCATGTCTTCTATCTACTCTTATAAGCGTCTCACAGCCGATCAACACAGGTGCCCCAGGCATCCCGTGTGACTCATCACAGGTGCCCCGGGCATCCCATGTGAGGATTGATAGAATTGCACTAGGCATCGAGGTCTCTTCACACCCCCCATGAGTGAAGCCTTTGGCTTTGCTCACGAAAAGAAGAGAGTAGTGGGACCTGAAAGAAAGAAATCTCAACGGCGCTGTTGGTTTTATGCGTGATAAATGCCCAATTAATCGCTGCGTGAAAACACAACTACGTTGGGTGCGATCCCCGGCTTTGGTGACAAGTGGAGGGAAACACTCAAAGAAGCATGCGCGAAATGTGGTGCCAGAAGTCATGTTCTCATTGCAAGGATGTAATCGATGTAGGCGATGATGTGCATGTAGTCGATCAATAGTGCCAACGGCCGTTGCCATCCCGATTGTCCCGGTTGTGGTGGTAACCAGAGGAAGACCCTGTCGACCGGTTGTCACAGGCACGTTGATTGCGTTGCCATCGCTCATGTCGTGCTTGTTGCGGTGGAGGAGGTGTCGCACCGCTCGTCTCTTCACGCTGTCGCCTTGCTCCAGGTCGACGCCGACGAACTTCTTCCCTCTCCTCAACTTCCTCATTCGTTACAGGCCTGTTCATGATCCTGTTGTTCAGCTCTGGGATATCCGCTGGCAGATGCGTCAGTGCCGGAGTATTCCTTTGAGTGTGAGCTTGTTGACGACTTGAGGTCATGCGTGCTCGGAAAGAAGATGGTAGATCAATTCCGCTGTCGATCAATAGGGAAAGATGTGCAACCGCAACGTTCTTGTGCCCGATCATCATCGCAATACCACAAGGGTCAATGCAAAGAACAGATGGTGTGGGTGAACTGGTACTCGGTCGAATCATTGTGAAGTTTTGATACCCCGTAACTGTCCGAATGATCTTTTGCAGCAACGCATAACAGCTCGAGTGCATCTGTGGTGCATCAAGAGTCTGGTCGTCACGCATGTGTTTGGCGGGAATGAACTGCTCGCGTTCATAACCCATCTGTGAAGCTCCTCTCATAATCTTGGAAACCAATTGATTGGTCCGAAACTTGCGAAGCAGAAATGTGCCATCTGGGTCATCGAATTGCCGTCTGGATGTACCCAATGCAAGAACTTCGCTATCGAGAACCTCTCGGGATATAAGTTTATCAGGATCAACTTCAGAAAGTTCTGGACCCCAATTTCCGAGAGCGTCGTAACGATTGCCTTGTTGGAACATCTGTCGCATGGTCTGTAACGGAATTTCCAGCCATTTCATGTTCGCTCTCCAATTCTTGTGGATATAACTGCAAAGCTGGAAGGCCATGTAGCGTGACAGGAGCAGGTTTGGATCTACTGCGCTCGCACGCTTGACCTGAATGTAGATGCGGACTTGCATGTTGGCCCTGGCGTGCTCCAGATCTTGGTTGATATGATACCCAGCGTCACCGATCAGCACGGGAATTCGCGAACTGACATCCTCTGGATTGTCCTCTTCGTCTTCTTGATCCGATTCTGGTGCTGGTTCTGGATCTTCTGGTGCTGGTTCAGGAGCGTCCTGAGCATGATCGTTGACTTCGTCTGCCATGTCAGGTTCAGGTTCAGCAACTGTCTGTCGATCATCTTCATCCAATGGATCCTCATTCGCAGCTATCTCCGCTTGTTCGATGGTGCGGTTGACCACATCGCTGGGGACCTCCAAAGGAGCGTCCTCCTGGCGAACGGTGCGGTGGAACCTTCCAATGGAGAACAGGTCGGTGAAGCACGTAGCGCATCGTGAAAGGCATGATGGCGTTTGTTGTAGACATCATGGACAAAGTCGATAGCGAAGTTCGTGGTCTCGACGATTCCTTGCCTGTTCCATTGGCTTTGTGTGTTTGATGATGAAGTTGATGGCATCCGTATAGAGCCTCTCGTAGCGTCGCCAATCAGCCGTGCGCCAATCCATGCCAGAGTAGTCCCCAAGTCTTGCCACAAATTCTTCTTTGGCCGCACCATGTGGACCGGTCGGCATCTCGCACAGCAATTCCATGAGTCTTTCGATTGTTCTGTAAGGAGTGAACTCCTTCGCAATCGGTGATGCACTGAACTTGGTGCAGATCTCATCCTCCAACTCGTAGTCCAGGATCTTCTCCACGAGATCGAACCTGTACCTGTGCCGGTCGTTCGGCACGCAAAGCCAAGCTTCTTTCACGAATCGGAAAGGAATGGGGTTGCTGCATACGATGATACCGCTTTCTGCGATTCTTCCTCCCGCTATGACGATGTCGATGATCGGTACATATAGCACAACGAGGGGCAGAGATGTGTTGACACTTGATCTCATCCTCGTCACTTCGTTCCCCACGTCCCATGGTGCAAATAGCCCCCAGTGGCTGTGAAGTCTGCCCGATGCCTGGCGGTTGTTCATGAGATTGAAATCCCGACCAGCTTTGCATGCCTTCTTCCATGATATCCTTGAGGTTGTAGCACTCGGTCGCGTGGAACGCACCCTGAACGGCATTGGCGAGAGTGTTGCTGATGGACATTGCGAACTTTGATGGGTCAATCTCCATGCCCGCAAGCTCTGGTGTCCTAGTCTGTCCACTCGTGGCTCGGGTTGCCCAAGGCATAACCCAGCCGTCACAAAGCATAATGTCTTCGTCACGGACGTTCCGGGTAGCACTAGACAGCCGAAGTTCATGTCGCTGCACGGCCAATGTAACCATTCGACTATCAAAAGGCTGTATGTCATCAGCAATGGACGCGTGCTGTGGTGGGTTCCCCAATCGGATCCCCAAGAACTGTAGGCGTACACGTCTCTTGATGACGGTGTTGAAGTTGTTGCCGTCGAAGAGCAGCTGCAGTCGATAGCAAATCTCTCGCCTTCTGTCATCCCTTGAACGAAAACTGTTCAGTGGTCTGCAGTCCAACTGTCGTCTGGGATGGCACCACAGCGGGTCTTGCAGCAGAATGAAGTCCAGTCTGACCCATGCACCATCATCACAAGGGATGATTGGTACATCATATTGTCCTAACCTGAAGCTGGCGTTTCTTCCAATGTAGTGCCTCAAGTCTTTCTGGATATTCTTCACAGCTTTCTCACCATACCATTTGCGATGTTCGTTCAGCTCGACCACAGGAGGACAAGGACCTACTCCTTCCCAATCAGGGTGACAGAAGTGGCAGCCTCGGTCTGGGATCTGATCCAGTATTCCGCAATACACATCGTCGGAGATGCAAACGTAGGACTTGTTGGTGTAACCTTCCCGGTGATCATTCTCGTTCACAAAAGGGTACAATCTTCGATCTCCTCGTTGGGGCATTTTCCTGTCCCGATGAGAGGTGCATTCCTCAATCTTTTGGCATACTGCACCGTTGTCTTGCAATCCCATGGTGTAGATGGATTCACCGCAAGCATCGTTTTCTCCTCTTCGTCGTTTAATGGCATATCCCATAACCTGAGGTGAGTCGTACTCGACGATGCGAATGCCAGCGTGTGCCCCATGGGCCCCACGTCTAGGCATCGCCTTTGCCTTCGGACGTCTCGTGGAAGAAGAAGCAATGCTCTCTATGTCGATTTCCATTGATGCAGCCGATGCTTCACCTTCACGTTCAGGTCTCCTTTCGGTAGTCTCCCGTGGAAGGGATAATACTTCAGGAAATCAGGCGATGGCATTGGTCATGGTCTCGAAAGCCTCAAGTAGGACCCGCTTCAGCCCGGAGTTGCTGTCACATCCACTGAAACCATGCTCCGAACTTCCACAGAGTACGCAGAGGTTTTGGGGATTGTCAGAGTCCACCTCAAATGAACCATTGACAAGAAGCCTGGTTGCATCCCATGCCCTAGCTCTTGCTATCCTCAAAGCATCACTTTCACCTATGGTCGCATCTCCTTCTGGTTCTTCATGATCCATGCGGACATCTTCTTGCATTAGCGTGGAAGTATCCACACCGTGCGGATGGTCATAGTGAACCTCTTCATCTTCATCCTCACCACTTGTACCAACCCTCCCATGGCGGAGGATGGCACTGCACGGAAACGTTCTTCATCGTTGATCAACACAATGATCTCCTTGTCTCGTTCCACACGTTCGTCCTTGGACGGAGGTTTTCTCTTCTTGGGTTGCCTGGCAGCTACCAGCTTGATGCTTTCGTTGGCTGAATACAGGAGAAAACATCTCTCGATGCCATTGATGCACGCGTTGATGTCCTGCTTGCTTCCCCAATTCTTGAAAAGATGTGGGTACCGTAAGCCGAAGGTCAACATCCCCAAGGACAACTCGAAAACGTCGCCCAGGAGCTCCTCAGCTGGATTCTCACAGCCTCGGAAGAATTCTTCTCGTTCTTGTGGAGTCAACAACGTCTTCATGAAGCCTGCATAAGCAGCGTTTCCCGCGTCGTAGTACGCAATGAAGCAAAGGTTGTTCTGTTCGTCGTAGGCTCTGTCCCATGCCAGCTGCTTTGCCTTCCCCCATGACGCATACGCAATGCTGGTTGCGATAGGGCAACGAAGACCACCGTATGAGCACACAACTTTCCCCACTGACATGTAAACGAGGGGACAGCACTTCTTGATGTACTCAAGCAAATTGTCGCCCGGCTTCGAGTCTTGAAAGTGTTGAACGTAAATCGCAGGCCAAAGCATACGTCTCACTGGCTCGTAGCTCCTTGTACTCGCTGATCTTGTAGTACGAGTTGTAGAGGGCATTCCTGTAGGTACAACCAATGCACCGATCCGGAAATTGAGGTCGATCGGATTTGAACGACGTGTTGTCCCGGCAAAAGATGCTGGCGTCCTTCTCGCGTTCACAAAGTTCGCAAAAGAAAATCTCCGTCGATGCCCAGGCGTTCAGATCTGACGTCTTGTAGTCATCGATCTTGAACCAATGCTGTTCCTCAGTGTAGGTCGGTTCAGGAACACTCAAGGCGATGTCGAAGTTCTGCCACTCTACTTCAGGACGCCTGACCATGTCATCGCGCCTGTTCTCCTCTTCGATTTCACGACGTCTACCACGTGAAACCCAAGCATTGAGATTCACGGTTGAGGAGAAATGCAGCTGTGTGAAGTCCATGCAAATCTCTTGGAACCGCTTGGTATCGACGATCTTCTGGTGAAGCAAGTTCTCCCAGACGTTCAACTGTTGCGTGTTCAGGAAACAAGCTGAAATCATCTTTTCACAAAACAGTTGTTTCTCGTAGATCGCGAGACCTCTGTGATGATGCTTCTGTGGCTCGTGTTCCGTGATCTTGTCGGCGCTGAACACGTGGGATCCTGACTGACTCTCTTTCAACGAGCTCAATATTTTGCACCAAAACGAGGAACCATGAACGACAATACACCCACGGAGTCGTAGCTGAAGCGTAAGGTAAGCGCCCACGGCGTCATACCCAGCAAAGTCCTGGCGTTGTTCGAGGACTCTGTGAGAAGCGGCAACGGTCATGATTGATCATCACGACTGGAGGCCTGGGCACCATGTTCAAGATTTTGTCGAAGTACTTGATGTAGGTGTCCTTCAAGATTTCCTCCATGCTTTCTCGAGCTTGATGGGATGACTCGTGCAATGGTACTGCCAGGTTCTCATGAATGACAGCTTGTAGGCATAGATGAATGTGGATGGTCACCGTCGACTTCTGCTCCTGTGACGTTCTCTCGAGACTGTCAATAAGGCTTCCAAAGACCCTTTGCGTCTCCGCGAAGTTGACCACTGTGCTGATCGTCGGTGAAAACTTGACAAATTGACTCCATCCTTTGTTCATCAGTTCGTTCTGAAGTGGGAAATGTGTGGCTCCATTCTTGGCGTACAGCTCGAAATCGGTGCACAGTATGGTTGGTTGAGACCGTATCGTAGTAGCATCGGGATTTCCACCTATGGAAAGTCTGGCTCGCATTTCCCTGGCCGCCTGGACAGCGTTCCGTCGGAGCGTGGCCTCTTCCTCTGCAAGTCTTTCTCTTTCGGATGGCATGGTAATTTCTCTCTCTGCATCAGGATCCTGGAGGTCATCCTCGAATTTGATGAGAGCCGCGATTGTAAGCATAGCCGGCGTAGGCAGGTTCACGCAAGGATGTAGATCACAGCCATGATAAAGTCTTGAGTACATCTTCAACCATTCCTGTGTACCAAGCTTCACGTAGACCTTGAGCGCTAAGCCGTAGTCAGTGTTCTGCGTAACGAATTGGATCCTCGCCAAATAAGTCACGAGACGCCTGACGTAATGCTCAATAGGGGTAGCTCCCACTGCTTCATTTGGGATGAACTTCGGTGTCTCATCATACGCCGCTGGAAATACATCCGGTTGTGCCACCGAGCAAAACAACTTTGCTCTGCAAGTTGCAGAGCTTTCTTTTGTAAAGGTGAAGACGTACTCAACGGTGCCCTCGGGATAAGGGACTTCAGCCCATTGAACCATTGTCTCATCCGTTGCTGGTGGAGGTGCCGAAGAGGAGGATGCCTGCTGGCTGCCGCAAGGGCCCGCCGAGCTAGGTTGACCCCCTTGTTGGCCACCATCACTGGGTGCATCACCTGTCCTTGCTCTCTTCGGTCTGTACGCAGGAGTTGCTTGTGGAGGTGCCGAAGGCGCTGACGGCGTAGTAGCATTGCCCCAAGGAATATCACCCCACGGATCGTCATTGATGTCTTGCGAAGGATGTTGAGGACCTTGAGTTAGATCTTGAGCACGCGGCCGAGCATCTCGTACCACGCGTCCAGATGAATATACCCACTCAGGATGCCGTGAAGGATTGGGCGGGAAGAGACCATCGCCACTGCGCAACGCAAGAGGCTTTGGTGCACGACTCACTTCGTCTTCCCAAACATCAAAGGCTTTCCTTTTGATCTTGCAATCATTGGTAAGTCCTGACTCAACGGCCAACTGATTCCATGACGCTTCTGGAAATTGCATTCCACCTTCGCTCTGAGGTGCTGATGCCAGGCGTACTTGTTTCTCAGCGTAGCCCTTTGTCGTGTCCTTGATGTCGTCGTAGACCCTGTCAGTCCACTCATATGCTGGCGGGTGACCCGGTTGACCTGCTTCTTGGTTGTAATTGACATACTCAGTGATCAGGTGGATCGCCGCAATGTAGGCCTGCATGTTACTCACCGCGAATGCAAGAGGTTCTTCAGCATCAGTGGACAACGCTTTACCTGCCAAGAGCACAACATCAAAAGTGTTGATGTAAGGAGGTCGTTGTTCACCTGATGCCAGTGGCCTTGCATCAATGTCTCCATTGTGAGTCCTGATGCCATAGCCCACGTTCTTAGCGAATTTGACGGACATCTTGGAAACGTTCTTAATCTCGAGCTCGCTCATCATCTGATGCCGAACAGGAAACTTCCAGTAATAATCCTGGAACATGTTGTAGAACTTGCTGTCCCTCACAGAATACACAATTCCTGTGACCTTCACGACATAGGTCTCGTTGAAGAAGTTAGGGCTCTTGACAGTATCAATCGCCGTGACATTCAGATTGAACCTATCAGCAGACAAATCCTAGCTGATTTTGTTAGATGAGAAATCCAAGCCATTCCTTATAGCACCGGATTCAGCAAAGAGTTCAACAGTGTACTTGAAACGGACCGCGATGTCGGCGATAGTCTGGCGGCATGTAGATACCACGCGCTTGAGGTCCGACAGCACTTCCCCGTACGGTTTCTGCTTGATCTCATCGGTTGCTGCTTCAACCCAGGCTTTGATCATCTCGCGAAACCTTTGGTCAGAGTTGCCGTTGACCGGTTGGGCAACGCTCAACAATGCAATGAACAACGGTGGCGCCTGAAATCTGATCCATTGATGAATCAAACCGTTGCTGACCACTCTGCCCGCCACGATCTTTGTCGGCAGTTCTCTGTTTCCAGCATTCGCGGAGAACATTTGGAGAAACTTCTCAAAGGTATTCAATGTCATCAAGTACTTCTGCGGGAGCACGTTCTCGGGTGCCACGCCGGTAAATTTGAAAGGAGCATCATTGCCTGCGTTCGCCATGGCTCCGGGTTAGGATGGTATCTCAAAGATCCCCAGTCCTACCCTACGGTTTCCCGGTTCCGCCGTATCCAAAGGATCCCGACTTCCCCGGTCCACCGATATTCAGACCTTAGTAGTTGGCAGGGCGAGACCTGTTGCGACAAGCCTCAGTGCATACACTGTCACTCCTACCATCATGAGAACCATACAAAGCTTCAGCACTTTCATGATGTCCTGACTCAACACTGTGACACAACATGCTGCGGTCGTTCGAAGCAATCACTGACCATGCCTTGCGAATGCAATCACGCAAACTGCATCCACTCATGCTTTCGGCGTTTCGGGGAACATGCTCTTCAACACACTTGGAATCAAAGAAATTGGGAATCACACAACGACGTCCAGTCAATCTTCCTGTAGCATCGAAACACTCAGCAGCCTTGACCTTGTGAACCTTAGACCCTAAAAGAGCATGCAGTTCCGGCCATGACCAACACGAGCAAGTCGACGGCATGTCAAGAGAAAAATAGACATGTGGCGATTCCGCAAACTTCTTGAGTAGGCGTTTCAGAGACTTCAAGACCCCCCGGAAAGCCTTGTACCCCCCAGGCGACCTATCCCCTTGTGCATCGGTTCCGCCCTTTGGATCGGATCCACCGCCTGATCGCCTAAGCGATACTGTAAACAGCACAGGCGTCCGCAACTTGTAGCCGCGCAATTTGTTGACTTTCTTCACCAATTCCTCTTCCTGAGCGACAGATTTGGGAGGTCCATCAAGCATAACACGCACGTGGCGATCAGACCCTTCGACATTGGCTTCTTTGCCGAGCAAGAACTCGACAACCACACCGTCAAGTTTCTTCTTGGGTCCTTTCGCCGGCATCGACACGAGCCTACCGTCACCTTCCTCAAAGGACAGGGACTTAAGCAGTCTCTTCGATACTTGGCTGGTCCTCACCTCTTTGTCACCCGGGTCATTGATGTCATGCTATTCAGCATGCTTGTGATTCGATTTGCAGCGATCTGAAGGTTTGGGCTCCAGAGTCGTGTTGGCAGTAAAGAACTTCCATTCCTTATTGCAGTACTTCACGCACGATTGTCCTTGATGATTCGTGGTCATGAAGCGTTGGCCGTGAGTACACCCGTCCAAGACGACGTGCCTCCATGCCTCACCCTTGGACAAAGACGTATACTGCTTGGATTCGGTGATCTGAGCTCCTGGCGGAGTTTCAACGATCACCCGAGTTCCTGACTTCGCTGCAGTAAGGGCAATTCTTTGGACGACCTCCCCCCATGGGTAATTCGTGCCCTTGGAGAGATTTTCGAAGATCCCGAGGTCATAGTTGTTGTGTTTGATAAAGCCCCGGTCTATCCACGATGCACCTCCTAGGATCCCTGCTCCGACGAAAACCGCCGAGTTCTTGGAGCCTATCATGCGTTGTTGAAGCACGTCATACAGATATCCACACATCGCATCGTCCGGTTGCCTGCCCGCACACAGGATGTTGAGTTGCTTTCGGGGATCGTAATGCTGGTCCAGGTCATGATGCTTCATGCCATCCATGCCCGGGGCATGCTCGTTCCACCAATTGTCGTGATCCACACCCGTGAGCATCCAAATGGACACTTCCTGCGGCGCATCAACGATTTTGATCTTCACTTTCGCATCGCTTCTTTCATCCTTGTGCACGTGCACTAAGTTCTGGTCACCGTCGTAGAACTCGATAAGTAGCGCGCCATTGTAGTCTTTGAATTCAACCACATGCGGCACAATGGCTTTCCTGTAGTCTGGTGCCTCGTGTTCTCGACACTTTCGTGACATGTTCTCCCATACTTCCTCGATTATTCGTGTCCATAACACTGATCCATGGTAAGGAATTCGTTGTGTATGACATCGACCGTTCCATCGAAGAGGTAATGTGAAGCCCTAGTACCCCCCATGGACGGCGCGAGCCAGCGCGGCGACCACCGCACGCCATTGAGGCGACAGGGTGCGCACAAAACTCCGACCATATGGGTAAACGACCTCACATCGCGCCGTAGAGTCAATCGCGGGTGCCGAAGCCAAAGTTTGCCGAACAGGATGGTACTGGAAAACGGCTCGCTCCACATAGCGATCGAACTTGACGGGCGACTTGGGAATAGCAGCGCGATCCTCAACCTGATGCCACACGCCCTCACGAAGAATCCAGGTCGACCGAAGGTAACGACCCGGCGGCAGCGCCGACGGCGGATCCCGCAGCACGAGCGGGAACTTGACAACCAGTATGGGGTCAACACTGTCGTGCTCCTGCAAACCTTCTTTACTCGATAGACCCGCGCGATAAAGCACCTGCGGCAAAATGGGAGTCTGAGTGTAGGGAAAACAAGGCACGTCGCTCTTGAAGCTGTAAAGTTGTTGGCCCTTCTCATCCGTACTTTGGGAATGAGTGGGCTTCATCAGATCCATGATGTCCTGGGATCCAATCATGGCCGGAGGGAAGATGTTGATCAACTGGCACGCATGTGTCCAGAACACCGAGTCCTTAAAGGATTTGGTGTGTATGTCCGCAGCCATCTTGGCTGTAACCTCATAGGCCAGAGACACATACCCTTCCTGAAAGATGGCATGCATCCAACCGATGGAAATACCGTGCGACCGCTCGAGGTGGCGCATGGTAGGGTTCTTCCCAGTGCGAATAACGCCAATCATGGTCTGGTTGTCGTCATAAAAGACGAAGTTGGGGTCTTTGCCACCAAGCTGCTGCCACAACGTGATAGCAGGAAGCCCCAAACGAGTCATAGCAAATGCGGCTGCGACAATCTCAGCCTCAGGTGTAGAGTGACTAAGGCACCCTTGCCTTTTGCTTAGTCCCGCAAGAGGAAAACGTGTGTGAGGACCTTGAGTGTGCAAATGAGCACCGGAGGTAGACTTCAAGCTTTCGCCGCAGCCAGCGTAGTCCGCATCCGCAAACAGCCCGATGGATGAGGTCTCCATGGAGTCCCCCACCCATCCAATCATCATGTGATGTTTGGACTGATGCACATACGCCATGAGATGGTGCAGTAAAACGTCCTCCTTCTTGGTCCATTTGGTGATTTTGCGAGCAAGATTGTTGATGCTGCGCAACAAGTCGAAACGAAGAATGCGTGCGGCATACAGCAACTTCATTAGTATACTGGCCGCTTGAGGGGCCAAAGCACCTCGATTTTCGTCTGTGACTTCCTCTTCCGCTGGGCCCTTGGGAACAGGTGGAGGCGGTATTAACCGACCATCCGCGTCGACAGGCATGGTGTGTCCACACCATGTGCATCTTTGACTTTTCCCATTGCAAGCCGGAGCCCTGGCCGGATGATTCTTTGTCTCTTCCGCGGGACTCGGCGATGGTACTGTCTTGAATTTGCTTGGATCGTACCCAGTGACATCGCAGTACTTCTTGACCGTCATGTCGAGGTACGTTTCCATGTCATAGATCACGGTTTGCACACGCGTCTTGTCGTGCAGTGTTGCTTCTCCTTTGGATATGCGGCAGCCCAGGTACAAGCCCAATGGAGTTTCCTCCTCAAGACGGAGTTCCTTGCGAAGCATTGCCCAACCCGATGGTAGTTGATCCTTGGGTCCAGCCATCTTCAAATCATCAACGTAGATCACCAAGAGCAACTTCTTTTCCGGGTGGAAGTACAACGAAGGCCATTCGTCGCCTAGGGGCTTGAAACCAACTTTCTGCACCGCAGTGTGACAATGTTGTTCCCACATGGTTCCCGCATCAGGATGTCCGTAAAGAGCTTTGACTAGCCGGCATACAGGTCGTCGGAATTTGCGATGATTGGCTGATGGATGCCAGGCTTCCTCGGGTAACTCGACCCAGCATGGAGTGCCGGGTAGACAACCGTAGTAGTCGGCCCATCGTGATGCATCGAAGGCGGCCGGGGAATTGCCGAGATCTTGGAATAGCGCTGCTTCCATATTCTGGTCCTTCACCTGATCACCGAGCAATACACCACGGCCTTTGAACTTCCTGGCAGGGTCATCCTCCTTCAACTGGTAGTTCTTTTCATAGATGAGCCCATGCACGCGAGCCATGTGTACGTTTTCGCCTTTCTTCTTTGCCTCCTTGATCACATCGTCATATTCACGGGTTTGAGAGAAATCGAAGACTTCTTGATCCCACAGTCCCTTCCATTCTTTCATGCATGCTTCCATGGCTTTGGGGTTGGAGATCATTTCTTTCCGTGTAACAGGACGCGTGACCATGGCATTGAAGCATGATCTTTGTTCTGGATTCTTGACACGGTGTTGCTGTTGAGGCAATGACGTGGTACAAGGCATAGCCGGTATCCAATCCTCGTTGAACACCGAACAAGCTGGTACTGCAGGAATAACGTCTCGAAGATAATCGTCTTGGACTTGTTGTTGGACCATTTCTTCAGCCCATTCCCATCCTTCAGTACATGATCCTCCCAACTCAAGGTCAATCTTGTTGCACTGAACCACTTTGGGAAAAATCATCTTATCCAGCATGTTGTTCACGATCTTCTTGCCCACGGCGGTTCTCTTCTTTTCCTTCTTGGCTGCCTTAGCCTTCTCTCTTTTGTCTTTCTTGTACGCTTTAGCTCTGGCTTTGGCACCCAGTGTGTCCCACTCCTCTGGTGAGTACAAATGTTTGGGTCGCCGAGAGGGAACGATTCGCCGGCCGTCGCTTCCAATCTTGTATGCGACTCCGCCTGTCAATCTTGCATGCTTCTCCGTCATCATTGAGGTAGATCTTACCGTCGCCCTTGACACCTGTGTGCCAATGCTCAACGTCATCTCCCACAAGCTTGGCTTCCTTCAGTCGACGTAGGATATCCCCTGGATCCTCCTCGTCTCCCTTCGGAATAAGCCTTCCTGAAGGTCCCACTTCATCAAGTGACCGTGGTTCCCCAGGTTTAGCTGATCCTGACGACTTCGGTAACACGCTGCTCGACTCTCCTCGTTCAGCTGCTTCTTGAAGAAGTTTATCACCAATAGCATCAAGAACTTCGTGATCATAAATTGGAACATCTCCGACTCCAATCCCTGCATCTTCTTCTCCAGGATCAGGAGGGAGTTTAAGGGGTTGATCATCATCATCATCGTCATCATCACCATGGTCTCCATCCGGTGGATGATCTCCGGGATCGAGATCGTTGATCTCTTTGCCCTTCAACTCGGCATTGTCCTTGAGTCCTTCAAGCGTGGCGTTCATCCTTTCGTACTCGTTCTTCAATGGAAACTCAATCTTCTCTGGGAGGACCGCCACTTCGGTCGTGAAAGGTTGTGCTAGTCTTCTTGGCACAGATGCGTTCATGGACAGGTTCACGTTTGCAAACTCGGTCATGTCCCAAACTCTGTACTTTCTCGACCATTGCTGACCTGCACTGATCACATACCCGGCGAATATTCGTGGAATTCCCTTTGGGTCGAACTTTCCGGTGTACGTCATATCCTTTCTTGTAGTTGTCGGCTTGAAGAAAACTTTGACGCCGAATGGTATGGCTTTCCCTTTGAAATCTTCTCCCGTCATTCTCTTCCATGCTGAATCACCATCTCCCTCGACGTCCTCGATGTTGAGATTGTGAGTCACACAGTTGAGGGCTTAAGGGCCAATACTGTGCTGGCAATCCTGCATGAAGTAGTGCGGTAGCCACAGTGTTGATCACCACCTGATTGGTTCTTTCTGCAAGAGAATTGTTCTTGGGATGACCGGGCAGTGAATGATCAACTGGAATTCGGAGTTGTGCCATTGCCGCATCGAACTCAGGTGCGGCATCACTGTAGGCAAGCTTTACCTTCCGTCTTCCGATCAATCTCCGTAAGGCATCAACGACATCCTCTGTGTAGCGGTTTCTCGTTGGTATCGCCGCGATGACTTTGGTTGCGACATCACGTACAACAAGAATCTCCCGATCTTCGTCGTCATTGCCCATGCCCATGTCAGCGGCTTTGCGCATATCAAGGAAGTCGAAGGTGATCAGATCCCCCCATGACTTCAATTCCCTTTTGAAAGCTCCACGTTCCGTCCGGTAGTGCTTCATCTTTGCTCGAATGCATGCTTCGCAGTACGGGTTTCGGTACCGATGAGTACAAAGATGTGCGAGTGTCTTGGCTTCTGCTTTCAGGGCACCGATCTTCGCTTTGCGAGTGGGTGCTCCTTCGCCTTCGACCTCGATCTCTCTATCGTCCTCTGCCTCATTTTCGCGTCCTCCGTCTGGTGGTTCTGGAGGCCTTCCCGCTTCCGCCAACGGCACTTCTTCGTCAGGAGTTTCGTCCGCTGATGTTTCATCATCGGGAGGTCCTTCGACTTCGTCGTCTGCCGGACCCTCTGCATCCTCCCCAGTTGTCGCTGTTGCTGTGGCAACGTCCGCCACTGCACTGGATAGGGATCCATCCTCACCAATGTCGTCGAATATGGCTTTGATGCTGCTTGCAACCTCATCTTCGCGTGGTCCTGACTTCTGACTTCCCGCACGAACGTAAGGAATGTCGCCATGAACGAAGAGAGATATCCGCTTGCCCTCCGGGTTGATCATGAACGGATCTTTTCCGGGTTGCCAAACGAAACCATATCCTTGTTGCATACATCTCTTTCCCACCGAAAGAACTGAGTGTATCATCGAGAACGTAGGCGTTGATCGTCTCTGCGAACGACTTTGTTCTGAAATTGGATATCAGATCAGTGGCTGTAATGCCGTTTGCTGTCTGGAGTGATACCCCGTTCTCTGGACTGACGAGAGTTTCCAAGCCGTGCTTCTCGACTTTGCGTTGAGAGATGAGGTCGTGTCCGCAGCCAGTATCCATGAGAAACTTGATCTTGGACCGTACCCACGTTGGTTGTACCATACACGTGACCTGCTCGAAGACTTTCAGTCCTTTGCTCTTTTGGGAGTCAACGTGCATCTCCACAATCTCGTCTTCGCCGTCGAAGAATACTATCTCTTTTACCGTGTCTGTCCCGGGAACTCGAACATACATATGTCGATCACCTGGTCTGTCGTCTGACACCATGTCGATCATCAGCTGCGCCTTCAAGCGAGCCTTGTGCATAGCGAACCCAAGTTCATTTGCTCGATTCTCGTTCTCGACGAGCTTCTTCGCATTGACCTTTACAATCTCTCCACCACGTTCTTTGTATGATTTCCTCGGTTGTGATGATTGGAAGGTCACATCGGCAGCGAACGTAACCCGTTTGTCCACCTTCGGTTAAATTTGGCCGACCAAGTCGCTCCATCCCGCTCATCATCTGTGGAACAATCCGAATCTGCGTCACTGTCGATGGATGAACATTCGGATTCCTCCTCCTCTTCTGCATATGCTTTCTTGCGTACGGCTGGAGCGAGAGGATTCCATGCTCTGCACATTCTGATCGCTGGAGCTGCAGTCTTTGGCTTGCCCTTTGCTTTCGCCTTCCCTTTCGCTTCGGACTTTGCCTTTGCCTTGGCCTTGGCTTTGGCTTCGGGCTTGTCCTCACCCTCCGCCGGAGTAGCGGGATTGATGTGAGCATAGGGGCAGTTGTCACGATTGCAACTTCCATTCTTCTTGAAGTTGAAACACACCTTTTGTTTGTTGTCAGCTGAGGGACTGTTCCCGGCTGTTCGTCCTCGGCCAGGAGTACCGCTCCTTCCTCGCTCAGGCGTCTTCTTCGAGTGACTGTATGGACATCGATCTCCATTCTTGCATTCACTGTGTTCAGAGAAGAAGAACCTGCATCTGATGTGCTTCATGTTTGGCTTGCCATCCGTAGACTCAGATCTCCTCCTAGGCTTGCCTTTGTCTGGCTTGTCTTTCGCCTTGCCTTTGGCATGCGCCTTAGCTTTGTAGCAGTAGTAGTAGTAGTAGTAGTAGTAGTAGAAGAAAAGTTGTAGTTGAAGTAGCAGTTCAAGTAGTAGTTCAAGTAATAGTTCAAGTAGTAGTTCAAGAGGTAGTAGTAGTAGTAGTAGTAGTCGTAGTAGTCGTAGTAGTAGTAGTAGTAGTAGTAGGAGTAGCAGTAGCAGTAGCAGTAGCAGTGGTGGTGGTGGTGGTGGTGTGTGCCCGACTGTTGACACCCGATGACTCAACCCACAAACCCGAATCCGCCCCTGCAGTCAGAGGCTGCACCTCCGTTCCCTCCTTGAACCAATCCTTTGTCACCGTGAAGGTAAGGACCTGTTAGGGTTTAGAGTTTGCGGTGGAGTCAAGGATCTGTTCGGGCCCCTTTCTGGAGTGGCGAGGACACGGCCCTACTCCTGGAAACAAACCTTTAGACCCTAAGCTCAAACCCTAAACATTTGGGTGGTTCTCTAAACCGTTTCAAATGTACCCTACAAGGAAGGAAGCCCAAACAGGACCCTAATGTAGAAAACCACACATTTGACTTCCAGTGTTCTTAGCCGAAGCGCAAACCTGCCAATTTCGCCCTCGATGCCAAACCCTCGAGTCGAAGCTCATAGTCTGAAGGCTTAGGATTTAGGTTTACGGTTTCGGGCTTAGAGTTTAGGGGTTAGGAGTTGGGGTTCGGGCTAGGACACCTCGACGTGAGGCCACGAGATTGGCAAAGAGTTCTTAAGGCTCGGACAAATAAAGTAGCTCCTCACTGAAGCATAGCAGTAATCAAGCATGATCAGCTGCACTTTTCCTTCTGGCTTCTGCAAAGTTGTTGTTGGCCTATGCTTGTTGCACAGAGCTAGAAAACCGCATGCCACTTGAAGAAAAACGGCTGAGGCACCGCAGGAGCTAAAAGGCTCAAGCAGTGCCCTCAGCCCCAATGCTGACCCAAAGACCAGGGAGGGAGGGCGGGCAGCTTGAGCAGTGAAGATAAGATTGCGCATCCATGCTTACAGTCCACTTGAAGAAAACGGCTGAGGCACCGCAGGAGCTAAAAAGCTCAAGCAGTGCCCTCAGCCCCAATACTGACCAAACTTTCCACGCCTGCGCATAGCCACGAATAAAATCTTGTAAACTGGCCACCACACTTTCCCTGCTCCAGCTGTCAGCTCTTTGGGTCAGGAAGCAAATAATACCACGCCTGGCGAGGGATCCCAGCCCTTGTAAACGAGGCAGCCTGCTTGAGGAGGGCCGGGAAGGAAGCCGCCATGTTCTGCAGGAAGGCTCGTTGGTCGTTGCTGAGGGACGGCAAATATGTTATTGCCTCAACTTTCTGTAAGTAGATTTCCATGACGCGCATGCTCATCCATCGGCCTCGTCGCCGGACTAGGTCCGGATTCTCGGTGCAATGGAGCATCCAGGTTGCGCCTCCTGGTCTGAACGAGGAGAGCTCAAAGTGGGCAGCACCATCGGAGCCATGAGGCCAAAGCGGGCCTGCAACAGCTTAAAGCGACGCCGGAGGGTGCCTGCAGACATCGGCCAGAGTCGGGAGGTCTGGGGCAGGGCACCAAAAGCCAGGTCCAGGAGCTCGACGACATCGGGTGGGTCCACGTGGCTGGCCTGGTGCTTTGCTGCCCGGCCTCTCGTCTTCGGTGCACGAATCTGCAGCAAAGCAAAGGTAGTGTCCGGGGCAGCATCCCGAGGGAGGATCAGGTCCTTCCTCGTGGCCGCCAGCACTTCTCCGATCCTAAGCAAGCCCGACCATGCTAAAGCGAAGACCCCAGCCTCAAGGAGCCAGCCCCATGTAAGGGCTGCCGAAAGGACAGCCAATAATATCCCCTTGGGCAATGCCCGATGATGGGCATGAGGCTCTTCAGTGAGCCAGGCAAAGGCTAAGTCCCACGCTGCAGAAAGAGACCTTCTTATACCCGGCCTGGCAGCGGCGATACCATTGATGGTCTCCGAACACCGATAATAAGGAGACCCTGTTCGGAAAAGCTGCTGCCCAAACTGAACCAGTAGGGCCGAGATTCGTTCGACCTGCTCCCAGGGGGTCTTCAGTAGGTCGGCGAGGTTGGTGTCTTGCGTCGTTCTAAGCCAGCCATCGAAGTCCTCCAGCAGTCGTGCTCGGTTTGCCCGAGTTACCGGTCGGATCACCCTGTCAGCAACGATTTGCAGGGGACGGCGGAGCTCAGCACGTCGGGCATCTGCAGGGGTACGCGGCGCAGAGAGGTCCATGGCGCGGCCACTCCTAAACCCTGAAAAGCACAGGAGAAGAAGGACCCAGCAGAACCAACCCTCACCGGGGAAGCCCAAGGAGGAGTCAAAGACGGGGCGCAGGAAGGGGTCGGCAGGCAGGGCTGTGAAGCTAAAAATCCAAAGGCAAGGCGAGGTGCGGCACGCTGTGGCATAGGGAAGACAAAAGAGGGCCCCAAAGAAAGGGCCTGAAGGTCGGTGCTCCAGCCCCACAGTGGGCGAGCGGCAACAGGGAGAAAAGTCCAGGCGAAAAGCGGACCCAAGGAAAGTTGAAACAAGGGCCCTCGCCAGGGTAGCCAAGACAGGCGTCAAAGTCACGGTGGCAGTCCGGGACGTAGGGCTCAGGTAAGGCAGAGTGCCGGCTGTGAGGGGGGAGCCCTCGACAGGGTAGCAGCCAGCACAAGGTGAGCCCAGGAAGAAAGACCTCGGCGAAAGCGGTGCTCCCCAAGTCCATGCACAGCCTCGGGGGGGAGGCACGAAGAAAGGAGCACACCCGACGGGGGGTCTAGGGCTCGACCTCGGCTAGGCGGGTCAGCTGTGTTTGGGCGGGTCGGCGCAAACCCGAAAGCGGTGTAAAGGCCGTAGGCAAGCTGCACCGAACAGGCTTTTGCAAGGGCCGGCGTTAGGGCAAAGGAGGTCGAACGGCCCTTTGCGGCGGCAGCAGCCTTCGCGACAACCGAGTCAAGCAGGGTCGTAATGCGAGAGTCAGGGGCCTCGCGAGCAACACGCCGAAGGAGAGCTCCAAAAGCGGAGAGCTCGAGGACGTTTATGTGGTGGTGGCCTTTCCACCGCATGACCGCTTCAACCGACCACTTGGCAGCACACAGGAGGTCGTTGCAGACGAGGCTCTCAAGGCCAGGGGCTGGGAGGAAGCCTTCTCACTCTCAAGGGCGGCCGCAAAAGTGGCAGCGACTGGCCAGGCCATACCTTGAACAAAGCCTGGGTTTTCGAACGAGTCCAAGCAGGCCCCGGGGGGCACAAGGGCATGCTCGCTGCAGGCGGCGCGGCATCATAGGCGCACCCAGCGAAGCTAGCCCCTCCTGGAGCGCCGGGGCCAAGGGGTCTCCGGCAAAACAGCTTTGGCCCCGTTCCAGAAACAAGAGCACCGGTCGGCCGAAACGCGTAACGCGCAGGGAAGCCAAAGAGAAGACGGCAGCAGCAGGCAAGTCTGTAGGCACGGCGGGCGCTGCGAGAAGAGCCGGGGCGAGGCCGCCGCAGAAAACAGGCAGGTGCGTGCAGCACAAGGGCTCGGATGTAACCGGCCTTCAGCAGGAGTAGAACCAGGCAAGCAGGTCGGGGCAGCTCAGGTCGAAGTGGGGAGAGCTCTCAGGGACGGTGAAGCCCAGCAACCTCAGCTCCACGCAGACAGGGGCACGTGCGAGGCCAACTTCGACAAGGTCCAGGCAGAAAGGCAGGCCCGAGGGGGGCACAGCAGGGTGCAAAGGGGAGGCCACCAAAAGCAGCCGAGGCCTCACCAACCGCGGAGAGCAGGGCCGCCGCTCGTCTCGAGCCGGCCACAGCCCCCACGCCGGTCGCCATTTAGCCACAGACTCTTTGCCCTGGAGAACCAAATGATGGAAAAAAATTGATACATTTACCAAAACACGTGCGTTGTATGACTTCTCCTTTTTTCATACATGGTGCCGCAAAAAAACATACAATGTTTGATTTCCCCTATGAAACATGAACTCCAGCAGTCATTTACCAGAATCAGCAACCAAAATGAGGGGTTCAGCAGGCAAGCCAGTAAGGCCATCAAGGTTTTTCATGACATGACATGGAAATTCAAATGTTGGTTTTGATTAAAACCAATGTTTGAATCACGTACTCATGGTGCACGGAGCTTTTTTGAAATATTGGTTACGAAAACCAAT
>CAJNJA010060753.1:0-23658 GCA_905231915.1 Symbiodinium necroappetens
CCGTCTGCTCCTTCGTCTGAAATTCTGAAATTCTCCTTGTTCTGAAATTCTCTAGTTCCTTTCGAGCGGTTTGCTCCTTGTTATAAATTATCTAATCTCTTCCGAAACTCTCTAGTCTCTTTTGAGTGGTTTGCTCCTCTTTCTGAAAACCTTTATTCATTTTGGGGGGTCTGCTCCTTGTTTGCAGATTCTGTAGTCTCTTTCGAATTCTCGAGTCTTTTTCGAGCGGTTTGCTCCTTCTTCTGAAGTACTCTAGTTCTTTTCGATCGGTTTGTTCTTTACGAGCAATTTCTCTAGGCTCTTTCGATCGCTTGGCTCCTGTTCTGCGAGCGGTTTGCTCCTGGCTTGCAAATTATCTGAAGTCTCTTTCGACATTCCCTAGCCTCTTTCGAGCGGTTTGCTCCTTTTTTTCTGACATTCTCTAGTTCCTTGCGAAGTCTCTAGTCTCTTTCGAGCGGTTTGCTAATGGCTCTCAAATTCCTAGCCCCTTTTGAGCGGTTTGCTTCTTTGTTTGAATACCTCTAGTCAGTCTTTTCCAAGCGGTTTGCTCCCCTATCTGTCCCTTTCGAGCGGTTTGCCCTTGGTTTCAATAATTCAGGTCCCTTTCGGGCGGCTTGCTACTTCATATGATATTCTGTAGTTCCTTTTGAGCGCTAGCGGTTTGCTCCTTTTTTTCAGATTCTCTAGACTCTTTCGAGCCGGTTGCTCATTCTTCTGAAATTCTCTAGTTCCTTGCGAGCGGTTTGCCCCTTGTTTTCAAACTCTCTGGTCTCTTTCGACATTATCTAGTCTCTTTTCGAACGGTTTGCTCCTTGTTCTGAAACTCTCTATTTCCTTTCGAGCGGTTTGCGCTTGGAAATCAACCTCTCTAGTCTCTTTCGAAATTCTCTAGTCTCTTTCGAGCGGTTTGCTCCTTCCGCTGAATCCCTCTAGTTCCTTTCGAGCGGTTTGCTCCTTGTGTTCAGAATCTCGAGTCTCTGTCGACATGCTCTAGTCCCGTTTGGGCGGGCTGATCCTTGTTCTGGAATTCTCTAATTCCTTTCGAGCGGTTTTCTCCTTGTTTTCAACTTCTCGCGTCTCTTTCGAAATTCTCTAGTCTCTTTTGGGCGGTTTGCTCTCTTCTGAAATTATTCAGTTCTCTCCGCGCGGTTCGCTCCTTGTTTTCAACTTCTCTAGTCTCTTTTGAAGTCTCTAGTCTCTTTTGAGTGGTTTGCTCCTGGTTATGAAGTTCTCTGGTTCTTTTCGAGCGGCATGCTTCTTGTTTTCAGACTCTCTCATCTTTTCCGAGATTCTCTAGTCTCTTTCCAGCGGTTTGCTCCTTGTTTTCAGATTCTCTGGTTTCTTGCGAGAGGTTTTGCTCCTTGTTGTGAATCTCCCTAATCTTTTTCGAGCGGTCTGCTCCTTGTTTTTACAAATTCTCTAGTCTCTTTCGACATTCTCTAATCTGTTTCGCGCGGTTTGCTCCTTCTACTGAAATTCTCTAGTCTCTTTCGAGCGGTTTGCTCCTTGTTTTCAGATTCTCTAGTCTCTTGCGATAGGTTTTACTCCTTGTTGTGAATCCCCCTAGTCTCTTTCGAGCGGTCTGCTCCTTGTTTTTACAAACGCTCTAGTCTCTTTCGACATTCTCTAATCTGTTTCGCGCGGTTTGCTCCTTCTACTGAAATTCTCTAGTCTCTTTCGAGCGGTTTGCTCCTTGTTTTCAGCTTCTCTAGTCTCTTGCGAGAGGTTTTGCTCCTTGTTGTGAATCCCCCTATAGTCTCTTTCGAGCGGTCTGCTCCTTGTTTTTACAAATTCTCTAGCCTCTTTCGACATTCTCTAATCTGTTTCGCGCGGTTTGCTCCTTCTGCTGAAATTCTCTAGTTCCTTTCGAGCGGGTTGCTCCTTGTTCCGATATTCTGTAATTCCTTTCGAACGGCTTGCCCCTTGCTCTGAAATTCTCTAGTTCCTTGCGAGCGGTTTGCTCCTTGTTCCCAAATCCAGTCGCTTGCGAAATTCTGTAGTCTCTTTCGAGCGGTTGGCTCCTTGTTCTGAAATTCTATTGTTCCTTTCGAGCAGTTTGCTCCTTGTATTGAATACACCTAGTCACTTTCGGTGTTCTCTGGTCTTTTTCCGGCGGTTTGCTCCTTGCTCTGAAATTCTCTAGTTCCTTTCGAGCGGCTTGCTCCTTCTTCTGAATTTCTCGAGTCTCTTTCGAAATTTTCTTAGTCTCTTCGAGCAGGTTGCCCCTTTTTCTGAGTTCCTCTAGTCTCTTTCGAGCGGTTTGCTCCTGGTTCTGAAATTCTCTAATTCCTTTCGAGCGGCATGCTCCTTGTTCTCAAATTATCTAGTTCCTTTCGAGCAGATTGCTCGTTGTATTCAAACTCTCTAATCTCTTCCGAAATTCTCTACGCTCTTTTGAGCGGTTTGCTCCTTCTTCTGAAATTCTCTTGTTCCTTTCGAGCAGTTTGCTCTTTTTTTGAATTTATCGAGTCTCTTTCGACATGCTCCAGTCCCTTTTGAGCGGTTTGCTCCTCGTTCTGAAATTCTCTAGTTTCTTTAGGGCGGATTGCCCCTTCATCTGAATTTCTCTCGTCTCTATCGAAATTCTTTGGTGTCTTTCGAACGGTTTGTTCCTTCTTCTGAAAATCTTTAGTTCCTTTCGAGCGGTTTGTTCCTTGATTTCAGATTCTCTAGTCTCTTTCGCGCGGTTTGCTCCTGCTTTTGTAATTCTTTGGTTCCTTTCGAGCAGTTTGCTCCTTGTTTTCAATTTCTCTAGACTCCAATCTCTTTCAAAATTTTCTAATCTCTTTCGGGCGGTTTGCCCTAATCTCTTTCGAGATTCTCTAGTCCATTTCGAGTGGGTTGCTCCTTGCCCTGAAATTCTCTAGTCTCTTATGAGCGGTTTGCTCCTTCTTCTTTCTGTACTTCCCTTGGAGCGTTTATCTCTCGAGTCTCTTTCGAATTTCTCTAGCCAATTTCGAGCGGTTTTCCCCTTGTTTTCAAACGCTCTAGTTCCTTTCGAGCGGTTTGCTCCTTGTTTTCAACATATATTTTTCCAACCTTTGTGGAAATTATCTGGTCTCTTTCGGGCGGTTTGCTCCTTCTTCTGAAACTCTCTAGTTTCTTTCGAACGGTTCGCCCCTTTTTTCAATTACTCTAGTCTGTTTCGAGCGGCTTGCTCCTTCTTCTGAAATTCGCTAGTTCCTTTCGAGCGGCATGCTTCTTGTTTTCAGAGTCTCCAATATCTTCCGAAATTCTCTAGTCTCTTTCGAGCGGTTTGCTCCTTGCTCTGGAATTCTCTAGTTTCTTTAGGGCGGTTTGCCCCTTCTTCTGAGTTTCTCTAGTCTCTATCGAAATCCTCTAGTCGATAGCGCCTTCTTCCGAAATTCTTTAGTTCCTTTCGAGCGGTTTGCTCCTTGTTTTCAGATTCTTTAGTCTCTTTCGAGCGGTGTACTCATCCTTCTGAAATTTTCTAGTTCCTTTCGAGCGGTTTGCCCGTTGTTTTCAAACTCTCTAATCTAGTCTCTGGCGAAAATCTTTAGTCTCTTTCGAGCAGTTTGCTCTTTACTTCTCTAGTCTCTGGCGAAAATCTTTAGCCTCTTTCGAGCAGTTTGCTCCTTCTTCTGAAACCCTTTAGTTCATTTTGAACGGTTTGATCCTTGTTCTCAAATTCTGTAGTCGCCTTCGAAACTCTCTAGTCTCTTTCAAGCGATGGCCCTTCCGCTGAAACTCTCTAGTTCCTTTCGAGCGGTTTGCGCCTTGTTTTCATTTTCCTTAGTCTCTTTCGAAATTCTCTTTTTTTTTGGAGCGGTTTGCTCCTTGCTCTGAAACCAAGCTCTCTGGCTCCTTTCGAGAGGTTTGCCCCTTTTCCTTCAACTCTCTAGTCCGTTTCGAGCGGTTTGCTCCTTCTGCTGAAATTCTCTAGCTCCTTTCGAGCAGTTTGCTCCTCGTTTTGAGTTATCTAGTCTCTTTCGAACGTTTCTTGTCTCTTTCGAGCCGTCTGCTCCTTCGTCTGAAAATCTGAAAGCCTGTTTTCTTTTCGAGCGGAAGCTCCTTGTTTTCAACTTCTCAAGTCTCTTTCGACATGCTCTAGTCCCTTTTGAGCGGTTTGCTCGTTGTTCTGAAATTTTCTGGTTCCTTTCGAGCGGTTTGAACCTTGTTTTCAAATTCCCTAGTCTCTGTCGGAATTGTCTGGTCTCTTTCGAACGGTTGGCTCCTTCTTCTGAAATTCTCTAGTTCCTTTCGAGCGGTTTGCCCCTTGTTTTCCACTTCTCTAGTTTTTTCGACACTCTGTAGTCTCTTTCGAGCGGTTTGTTCCTTGTTCTGAAATACTTGAGCAGTTTGCTCTTTCTGAGCAATTTCTCTAGTCTCTTTCGAGCGCTTTACTCCTTGTTCTGAACGTCTCGAGCGGTATGCTCCTGGCTTGCAAAAATCCTCTAGTCTCCTTCGACATTCCCTAGCTTCTTTCGAGCGGTTTGCTCATTTTTTCTGACATTCTCTAGTTCCTTCCGAGGTCTCTAGTATCTTTCGAGCGGCTTGCTCCTGGTTCTCAAATTCCTTAGCCCGCCCCTTTTGAGCGGTTCGCTTCCTTGTTTCAATATCTCCAACCTTTTCCAACCGGTTTGCTCTTTTATCTGTGCCTTGCGAGTGGTTTGTCCTTGTTTTCAATAATTCAGGTCTCTTTCGGGCGGCTTGCTACTTCTTCTGATATTCTGTAGCTCGTTTCGAGAGGTAGCGGTTTGCTCCTTGTTTTCAAAGTCTCCAAGCTCAGCCAAGCTCTTTCGAAATTATCTAGTCTCTTTCGGGCGGGTTGCTCCTAGTTCTGAAATTCTCTAGTTTCTTTCGAGCGGTTTGCCCCTTTTTCTTCAAATTCTCTAGTCTCTTTCCAAATTCTCTAGTCTTTTTCGATCGGTTTGCTCCTTGTTTTCCACTTCTCTTGGCTTTTTTCGAAATTCTCCAGTCTGTGTATACTTGAATTTCAACCTTGCAAGGACCAAAGCCTGAGCATTCTAGTTCGAATTTAAACCTTGCGGCGAGGACAATTTGCAGATACTAATTTGGATCTAAGGTTTAGAATGTGGGGTTCAAGGTTTCGGGGCTGCTGCAGTCGGCATTTCCGGCTTAAACTCGAATAAAACCCTTGCATTAGAACGCGGCTCTAAATCCGATTTTAAGACACCCCAACCCATGGGAGATTAAATTCAAATCCAATCTCCCTCCATCCCGGGACAAGATTCAATGTGGAATTAAATTCGAATTTAGGCCTTCGCCGCCACTGTAAATGATGTAAAGCATCAAACTCGAATCTAAGCCCTTCAGCCGGGCACCTGAACCCCACGCAGAAAGGGCATAAACTCGAATTTAAATCCACATTGAATCTGAAATTCTACCATAATCAAACCTATATAGCCTTCAGTGTTGCGATTCTACGGCCCAAGCCTTGGATCCTGAATCTTTCCCTGCCACCCTACCCATGCAGGAGGCATCCCAAGCGACTCAATGCGCCCAAACCTGCAAACACAACGTGATTTTCCCCGCGATGTTGCGAAGGATTCCCAAGCAAGAGCGCAAGATTTCGAAAAAGAAGCCGCTAAGGTTAGTCTTCTCCGCATGCCGTCTCAGTTCATGGGAGGGGCGGCGAGGTTTACAGCAAGGTGCGAAGATGGGAGAATCTCTGCATGCTTAAAATCAAGCGCCCTCACCGACTGGGTAAACCTTGCAGATGGGTCCCCGAATGTGTGATTGAGTCATCCCTCTTCTGAGGATACACACAAGCACGCTACTCACGGCGCAGAGCAATGCAACTAATCTTTCCGTGAAAGTCAAATCTGAGAGGTCTCATCGCCAAGAAAAGCGTTCGGGGTTTAGAATAAATCTCGAACCTGCTGAGAAGCCTTGCCAGCCATACCCACTAACGTGTTGTACTTGGCCCGAACATGCAAAACAATGAAGACTTACTCGTATGGCTCTCAGATGGCAGTATGAACAACGCCCGGATACCACTGCGCTGCGAAGTGCGAGCAAAATGGTGTGGCACACTTCTGCCCCACTCGACCCACGGGTCTTGAACCCGAAATGCGAAAGTTATATGGGTAACATGGTTTATGGTACATGGAGTGTAGAGTGTTGGGATTGAAGTGTAAGATGGAGGGTTCAGGAAGGTCGGGCTTCCGAGCCTTATCACAGCATTCGATGCTCAGGGAAAGGCTCCGAACTAGGTAAACACATAGTGGAAGAGATGACTATTTTTCTTTGAAGAGCGGCTGTTCGTAATGAAACATCTTGATCCGCCGGAAGTGTTCGGGTGAGAGTTCTAGGCTTGGAAAGTAAAGGGGCTTGGGGCAGCACCGGCTGTATCCTACCACGACAACTACCACCACCGCCGCCACCAGCAGGGTTGAGGTTTTTGGTCGATTGCGGTACGAAGTGTGCCAGAAGGACATCCCACCCAAATGCAGGTGTTGAGGCACCAAGCAGCACGGCCAAAACGCTTGACCGTCTTTGTGTGAAAACTGCAAAGTGTCTGTTCCCGATCTGCCAGGACATTCCGATACCTGTAAGCTGAGAAGAGTTTAGCACATTAAAAGTGCACCTTAACCAAATGCTGATGCGAGATTTAAAAACGATATTTGTGCTAGTCATGAAGACATCTCCTTTCTATTGCTATTGAGGGTTTTTTAGTTGTGGGGCTGGGACCCTGGAAGCGGTGCCACTGCTGGTAGAGGGGTTGGGAGGTTTAGGGCTTTAGATTTCATCTCCACGTTTTGCTGGCGACATGCCTGGTGCTCAACGGAAGTACATCAGATTGCGAGACTCAATCTGTCCTCAATGGTCTCTATAGGGTAGCATACAGCAGCTTCCGGTGCAAGCCATTGCGAACAAGTTGGCAATCTTCTCCGAAACACCCTGAACTCACTATTATTTAGCGCGACTGCTTTACGCGAGGTCCTTGAAGGTTAACCGTGCTTCAACAAAACCGATAACACACGACAATGCAGAGATTCTACATGAGTAGTGGGGTCTTGGAATTGTCTGGGGCATCTCCAAATTTTGGGGGGTCTCTCATGTAAACTTTGGTGTGTATCCAGTGCTCCTCAAAGGACCGCTTTAGCCCCTCTAAAGACCAGAAGCACCCATCAATTCCCTGACAAGACCGTGTACCCAGATCTAAAGATCCACAGCAACACTATGATGAGACAGCCGTCCCATGCTAACCGTCATGTCTATGACATACGTGCAACCGTAAAACGAAACTAGTAACAGTAGTAGCACCACAGGAGCGCAGGCCCAATATATCAGACGAACTAGGATAACCCAATTAGGGCACTTACTAATTTACTTATAGCCTACTTACTAAGTCCCCTGAACGTTTAAGGCAACCCAGAACCCAGAGCCTTAAAGGAACCCTTCTAGAACCTGTTGATGTATGTACAGGACAAACTTCCAAAGCTGCTGTCCACCCAAAAAAGCCCCGCCGATCACTTCTTGGCCCTGCAGGAGCAGAACAGACAACTTGAGAGTTACTATTCGGGCTCCCCTTGGGGTTCTATACGCACGACTAGATCTATACCTATACGCCTACACCTCAACCGCTGGGCGTTTAGGGTTGAAGAGGTCGGGGCTTCGTAGGGCTAGAGCTTCCAGATGTTGGGGACCACTGTGATAAGGATCTTGACATCTATGTACGGACTACGGAAGGGTTTCCCGTGTCACGGTAGGTTTGGGGAGCCTGAGCTCAACATTCGTTTTGCCATGCACGGGCGCAGGGGCTGCTGGGCTTCCGGTTGTAAGGCTGTGGGCTGCCAGGCTCAAGACAAGGCATTCAGGTTTAAAAGGCTCAGCTGTTATTTGCCGTTTTTCTTGTTCGGGAGCATGCCGTGCCACCCAAAAGCAATGGCAAGTAGTGTTGCTGCATGTCCGATCTAATGAACCCCGAGACCCGGAGTTGTATACCCAAGCTTTAGATTCAGCTGCCTTGGTGACCACTGTGTTCCCGAAAACAATCAAGGAGCGTGCGCAATTAGCAACAGACAGCGAACAGACTGCGTTCTAAAGCCATCAAAACCTCAATCACAATGCATCGCGTCACTGTGGAAAAAGGTGTTTAAGCCTGAAGACTGAACGCCTTATGACTAAATCCCCAAGCACCGAATCCAAGATCCCCCTATCCGACGTTGCAAAGCCCGTCGATCTCTGCCATCAGAACCGGGGCTGGGACAGAGGATGCAGGTTCTAGGCTTGGGGCGGAAGGTTCAAGGATTGCTGCTAACGACTCAGGGATTTTGGGGGTTGCGAAGTTCGAGCTGGATTACGGGCCTGGGGCAGTATAAGTACTTTGCGGGACTCTTGAGAAGACATTCCTAGATCCAGGTTAAACCCTTCTTTGACGAAACTTTGACTTCGTTCTTCGGGATACGAAGAAAATGGGTTATGTCGGGCATGGGGAAACTCGGTAGGCTCACGCAGTTAAAGGAGCTTCCACGTCCAAGGACCCTCAGCATCCACAGCCAGCCTTTTCTTCGGCTGAGGCTCCTCGGGGACTGCGGCGGCTTGTTGCAGAAGTGCCTCTGCCAATAAGGGGCTGGCTGAGGGACTCACGGCGTGAGGGTTTCAGAACTAAAACAGCCCGACTCCGACAAAGATCGAATCCAAAGATCAGCACTTGGACGGCCAAGGGCTCACGGAATTCAGGGTACCTTGCCTTCATCGGGACTCTTTAAGCTTCAGAGCTCGGAGTTCTCAACCGTGGTGACAGGCTGTGTGGCATGAGGGCTGCCTAAATCCACGAGCTGGTGCAGGGGTGTCGAAGCTCGTGTTTCAGGACTTTCGCGTCATACTTTGCGGCTCCAGGGTTTCAGAATTCTGGGAAGAAGCGCCCCAACTCCCAGGCGCCTGCATCAGCTTCGGATACTTCATGATCTGTGGGCCTCGACGGGAAAAAGCAACAATAGGCAAGATTCCGTAGCTGTGAATTCCTCTGCAACCCTCAAGACCTGAACGAAGAATTGAAAATGCACCTCGCAACCTCCGAAGCATCAAGGAAGTATTTCAATCATGTTCGCCGGAAACGCCCGAACCATAAACCCAGCCTGAAGCTTATCATGATTCAGGTAATCTTACGAGGCATATCTATGAATCTATAGCGTTGAGGAAATTTGAGCTCAGGCCTTTAAGTGCCGATGCTTCGCGGTATGCAGAATCTTGCAGCGGACAACCGCGAAGCGAGAGCTTGCGTGTCCTAGACACAATAAAATGATACTAAGGATGATGGTGTAAGGCTCATCGTCTCAGTTTCACGGCCGAAGAGTTAAGGCGTAGGACGGCCGAAGTGATAATCTGACGCAGGAACATCGACACATGCTGGCACTTCCAGTTTACGCACTTGTTTGCCGGGGTCTCGTCACGAATACTGCCTCCTACATCGTAAACCCACTAGATAACACTGGATAACACACAGACAAAGAGGACCAAATCGTCTCAAGACAAACTGCCAGCCTGTCTAAACTCCCAAGCTCTATGCTCCCAATGGGTTCACCCTGAAACGGAAGCTTCGCGGTGAAACACCGCAGCACCGACGAACGCCGAATACTTTCCAAACCCAGCCGAAAACTCCAAGTCACGGCCGGCAGCGAACCTTAACACAGTCGTTAAGATGAACGAGGCCCTTATAAGCTGAACAATCCGAGATCCCGACTGTTGGCGACTTCTGCCAGAGCCTTCTTGTTCCTGGCAAGGCATGGTAAGATTTCAAGGTCAGCTCTGGGTCCAAGAGAGCGCGAGCTTCTTCAAGAAGATTCCTCAGCCCTGCACCTCAAGTTTCCCTTCCTGCTTCTTGTGTCACCTTTTAATGAAATCTCACAAGCTCACAAGCATCAAAACAGGATGAACACGCTATGACCCTGATCCATAGCATTCCTTATCCGGGTATTTGGATCCTCTCTGATAGTAGGGTGTCGGGCGTCCGCTTCCTCCACCTCGAAGTCCTGAACCCGAAGTCCTGGATCCTGGATCTGGAGTCTGTGCGTCGGCAAGCGCAGTGTCAAGCTTTCGCCACTCTGCACCGTCCAACCGAAAAAGTTTCTCTACAGTGCCCACAAGCTGTTACAGAAGTCGCTCATTGATCCGCTGATCACGGACCCTAAACTTGAACCCATGATCCTACCGCAACCCTCAATGCTGAACCACCCAGCCCCTAATCAAGTTTGTAAGAGTTTGAGGCAGGGTTGATGAAGGCTTCCTGTGACATCGTTTGGTTTAGCGGCGAAGGGCGTTCTGGTGTACGGCTTCGCACTTGCGTTTTAGGATAGCTTGAGGTTTGATTTTGTTAGCATTATATCCGAAAGTCCATGTTTTGCAGTATCATATTGAAGAATTCTGCGTTTGGGATGTAAAGCCCCAAGCCCCAAACCGAAAGAAGCTCCTACACTGTAGGTCCTCCACCCTAACAACGCCCCAGCCCTGCACAACTCCAGCCAGAGAGGCTGAGTGAGCCTCGGCTGGGATTACTGCGTAGGCTTTTCGCTTTCAGGAGTTGGTGTAAGGTTGTAGCCACTGATTTCCGGTTTAGTATTACCACCAAACTGAATCTTGATACTGTTGTTATCGAGTATCATTAAGTATTGTGCAAAGCAGAGAATCCACTTAACTCCCGGTCACAAAACAGGGCGCAACCGTCCTACACCTCCCTAGGCGGAAGCGACCCTTTTCCTGAGACCTCGCAGAGCGGGTCTTGAGCGTTGCGAGTGAGACAAAGCTGGCATGCGACGTAACAAGCAACCAAGGTGAGCGTGTTCGCAAGCCGGTGACAAATCACAACTATGGTTAGATAACTGGTGGTACTATTGTTGCTAGCTCTACGACCTGTTGACCTTCTTAGACTTCCAGCTTAGATCGTTGTTGTGATGATATGTTTCATTCCGACGTGTGACGTCGGCCTAACAAGACCGGGAAGGCATTTAGCAAAACGGTCCAATTTCTTTAGAAGGGCCTAGAGTTTGTGGGGATATCTAGTCTAGGGCCTTTCAACGTCCGCGATGCTTGCTAGTGGGCCAGACCTTTGCCGAAGCTACCGAACCCCTGGAAACGACAGTTCGTTGCGTCTCGCTGCGAGGTGCAAGGTTTAAAAGGTCTAGGATGTACAGTGCCGCGATTCCTGCTTCCAGTGCATTCGCTTTGCGAGGTTTGGGTTTAGGCAACCATAAGCTCTCATTACCTAGATATCTTGTCGCAAAAAGCATGCACGAGGCATAAGACCCATAATAACAACTAGCTCCAACAACCCACTATTTTCCGGCCCCCCCTGTTTTATGCTTGACCAAAAGCAGCCTACATCTGAAAGCAAACAGGCAGCTGCTCAAGGATCCTCTCCCCCAGCTGGCTGAGGCCGAAATCCTCGCAGATCGTCAGAACCTGACGATAAGAGGGTTATGCTGGTTAAAGAGTTCCACATGGGTTTCAACTTGTCGGCTCAGCTTGGTTTAGAGCTTAGTTCTACTGCTGCGGGTCTATATGATCGTCCTTGAACTTCCAAGATTTCCACATGACCCTGACGAATGGAAACAATATTGCGGAACCACAACATATAGTATTGCTAATTATTCAGGCCCCTATGGTCTCTCAACTTGGACCACTTCCAGCCTTCCAGCCGTCATCCAGGCCATTTCCAGAGAACAGCATCAGGGATCAGCGTTTGCGTACTCAGGGCTTGGGTATTCGAGGGTCTTGGGTGGATCACAGTGCGCGTCCTTCTCCGGCACCGGAATCCTGCACACTCCCACATTTCTACAGACCTTGAATCCCACACCCCGAACCGCCGGCGCTAAGCCCTGTGAACTATAAAGTCTGTCTGTACATCTGATTCGCAGTGTAGGGACACCAAACTAAGTAGGAATTTCGTTGTAAGGAACCCTATAGAAGAAATGCCTTGCAGGGGAGGACTCATCTTTGTCATCCTGTAAACTGATCTGCTCCAAGTTGTATACCACCCCTAGCACCCCTTAACCCTAAGCTCCATGCCAAACCAGCCCCAATGCCGTTTATCTTGAAAAGCTAGAGAACTGAAGCCCCGCAGCTTAGGGTTTTGTAGGGCTTCAGTGGTTTATGAAAGCCTGTAGAAAAGACCAGGGTTCTTGGGGCTTGTTGCTCTACACTAGGGAAGCCCAAACGGCGGCTTGACTCTCGGGTTCCGGGTTTCGGTCTCTACGCCTCAAAGGTTGTTTTGAAGATTGATGGCGTTTTTGTTCTTCTGTTCCTGTTCCGTTCATCTGGCTTGAAGTGCCAGAGGACGAATCTTCAGTCCCTCAAGCTCCAACTTCCAGCACTTGATAGCCAACCACAGCAACATCACCAGCTGCTGCCTCTCCAACTCAACCGACCGAAGGCTGTGAAGACGAGACGGCGCTTTGCCTCCACGACGTTTCCCGTGGTGAGGTCCTTGGCCAGCCAGTGCATGGCGCGTTCGGTGAGACCAGGCCTCAGCCAAATTCGGGATGTGTTTCAGGCCGGATTCCGGGGATTGGGGTTTAGGCATGTGCCAGGGCTTTGTTGGGGGATTTGGGGAGGTGCTTCCGCAGGAATTGTGAAATCAGGATCCTTCACCGACTTGCCGGATGGCTGAGGTCTGGCCGTAGGCTCGCGAATGTTCCGAGACATCGAGAAGCTAACATAAGTCATAGGTTGTCAACCTTCCTCCCTCAGCTGACTCCAAATGGCGAAGCAGCTTGCCGCTTGTGGTTCCCGACGATGACGTGACGACAGCTAGTCCTCCTACTCCTTCTCATCCTCCTACAACGGCCAAACAGTCACCCCTCCTCCTCCTGCTCGATGGACCCTGGACTCGGCGAGGTCAGATGCAGCCAACTGAGCGCCCGGTCAGGCGGAAAGTCTGCGCCAAGCGGAGGACATCCTTGTTGATCTCCTGTCATCGGCAAGGTGCCGTCTTTTGGGCCCTTAAATTCCCGGTGCAGGGTCTGTCTGAGAAATTCCAGGCGGCAGCGTCCGCCATGCAGCATAGTTTAGGATTTAGGACTGCTGTAATTAGGCTTGGTATCTTCGGCAGGTAGATAGCAGGCTGCCACATCTATCATTGCTTGTGCTTTGATTGGGCTTTCTTCCATGCGATTCCAGGGCTCCTCAGCTTGAAATCGAGTGCTTAAGGCAAAGCTGCCCCGGCCTCAGGGGACGCCAGAGCCACCAAGTCCCAAAGGGTTTAAGGGAAAGGGTTTAGGGTTTATAGTGTTGACCGAAAGGTTTGGGCGAAAGTTTTGAGCGGAACGCTTTTGAAACTTGGTTCTGTGAATTGGTGGGCCCGGGGCCTGTGGGCGGTGGGCCGGGGGACGCTGGGAGCTGGGCTGAGCCGGGCGGAGTTGGGCTGAGCCGGCGGAGTTGGGCTGGGCTGGGATGGGCTGGGTGCCTCGGCTGGGCCCTAAAACAAAACTGGGCTGGGCGGGGCTGGGGCGGGCTGGTTGGGGACCTGTGCGGCTGGGCTGTGGTGGACGCTTACAACTTAACAAGTAGCAATGCGACATGTGGGGACGTTGGTTGTATTTCCTTGTCGTTAATTATCGTGCGTGCATTCATACAAAATTATGCCCATTTTCGAATGATTGTTGCTGGGCTAGGGAGGGGGCGGGGCTGAGCTGGGCTGGGGGCTGGTGGCTGGCGGGCGATTTGTGCTGGGCCAGCGTGGACGGGTTGACTTGCTTAACCCTGAAACGGAAATTGGTTTAATGGAACATGGAAAGGTTGTGTGCCGTCCGAAAAAAATAGGTTTCCAGATAGCCAGCAGCAACAACAAATTCTATCTAATTATTTCTTTCTTGAGGGTTTAGGGTTTAGGTAAAGTGACGATAAAGTGCAGTAGCCGCCTTACACAAGAACGAGCGTACACTGAGTTTAGGGTTTAGGGTCTGCAAGTCAATCAAAGTATGCTCCATGGCCCCTGAAGCCCAAAAGCGAAATCAAATCCCAAGCCCAAACCAGATGTGCCAACCCGCGCCTGGGTTCGGGGATTGTAGTCCTCCCACCTGGGCTGTATGCCAGTCTGTAGACTTCATGTTCGCGTATCCCACCCCCCTTTTGTCGACGGTGTCAGTCTAAGCTTTTATGTGTGGAGTGTAACTGTTATATATATATATGCATGTAAGCCAAATCAAAGCTACATATACGTCATGGACATCTCAGCCAATGTCCATTTTGCACAGGTTTTGCATTTTGATGTGCATCCAAAAGAAGTTCGAGCATTATTCTCTCTGTTTCTACAACATGCCCACCTTGCCCCAGACCACTCGCTGCCAATCCCTCCGCCTCGTCTGTCGTAACCCTGAGCGGTGAACACGTCGAATCCCGCTTTAGGCTGAGCCGTTGGCACAGAGGCATCCGTCTGGTACATGTAGTCCAGCATGAACTTCACGGCCTCATTGTCAAAACGATCACACAGAGGGCCAACAAATCCTACAGACCCTCACAATCTTGAATAAGCAGGCCCCGGAGCTTCAAAACCCTCAACGTCAACGTCGATCGACTAAAATCAGAACGCCTGCAGGTCCAAACCGCTAAGCACTCAGGCCGAACGCTTAATACCACCGAAAAAAAAGCCTTCAGTGCAAAATCCAAACCCTAACACGCCAGAGACCCTGAAAGCCTTAAGCCCGAACCCCAAGCCCGAAGAGGTGCCTCTGGGTTGGAGATCTCGGCCAGCCTGATTTCCTGCCTCGCAATGGCGCTAGAATGCTTAGGGGTTTAGCTGGCGGCTCGATTACAATCGCTTCTTGATCTTCTTGGACGTCGAAGATCGGCACGAACAACCATTCGGGGGTTCCAGTAAATCAGGGCCCCTACATCCAAAGGAATGATTGTAACTCGGCCAGGTCAGGCACCTTCCGTCGATCAACTCCTTGGAAACGCTCGCCAGCCCGCTCTTGAAGACCTCTTTGCTCGCTTTGGATTTGGCTTGTCGGCATTTGGGGTTTCGGGACAGCCAGGTTCAGTTTTTTCTGCGCTGTGGTTGTTGCAGCAAACCCTACTCCAAAACAACAGTAACTAGGTGCCCTCATCATCAGGCTTGATCCTGGGTTCGATTGGGACCGAGTTCGCCTGAAGTCACAAAGCATATGTAATTTGCGGATGTTGTCTTGCGGAATAACGTATCGGGGTATCCTATACCATACCCCCCTGCGGACAAAACGGCGATATTTTCAGGTATTTCCTCGGCAGTGTCAGGGTTCAGGGGCTCAGGTAACATCAAGGTATGAATAATGAGCGCTCGTCCCTGTATGCTCTACAATTCTACGATGCAGTAATGTATCCCACCGCCCACAAACCCATTCCAGTTGTGAAGATCCCTGTTGATCCGTTGCCAGAAAGAGACACGGAGCTTGGGCGTGGTGCTCTGGGTTTTGAGCATCGGGCTCCCAGCCACCTAGATCCTGCATGTGAAAACTTGAGGCTCCATTTGTCAAGAACTCCCAAGCACCAAAATCCAAACGGTGAACCCAGAAAGGAATAAGTCCTCTGGGATCACCCCAAACTCTTAATGGACAAAATCCTGCATGACTCCAGTCCACAGCCGTGTGATCCCGAACCGGAAACGCGCCTCGCTTTCTGCCGCCAGGACAATGCGATGGGCGTAGAAGGTGCGGTCTGCACAGACCTGGCAAAGCTTGTAGTTCGATTGCGTACTGAAAGCTTACAGCAGGATTGGGAGACATTTAAAACTCTGTTGCACAGTTCAGTGTGTAAGGTAGAAGTTTGGCGCGTGGAGCCAGTTGCCGGCTGAAGAATTCCTACTGCCAGTAAGGGGCTGTACCGCGACTCAATGAATTCCGCGAACTCCCGCTGTTTTCAGCAGTCCTGCATCTGGCCACATGTCTATCTTTCCGCGCGCTCTTGTGTTTGTCGCCGAGGCCTCGAATCCGAATCATCCTCGACCTGCTGCTGGTCTGGAGTTGCTTCATCTCTGGGCGATTCCAGCTCAGCCCAAATGCACGCCAACACACAGCACCACAAGAACGTCGCCCGCGTGAGCTTGCGGGGCTTTGCTGGTTGGACTCTGAAACTCTTGGCTCGATCATCAGCCAGCACATCTATGTCGGCGTTAGTTTCACAAGAAGCACAGCCCCATACTCCCTGCAGGCCTTGATTGCCTTGTTCCATGGCCAAAACAAGCTAAGCGAAAACCCTGAAATGTTACATGTTCTACACTTAGCCGACTTAGCAACTACATCAACCTCAACCACGAAAGCCGGGAATCCTTTTCTCTCCTGCTGTCAGCGGCGATTTGTGGCTCACGCAGCAGGAACAGGGCTGTGAACCCGGACCAAAGTCTTGGGTTAGGACTTGGTCTTAGTTTGCATTGTCGGGGACTGAAGGTTACATAGGGGGTGGCAAGCTTGTGGGTCGTAGTTACAGGAATGGACTTGTAGAGCCGTTGCAACATGGAGGGCTTGAACTCAGATTCTCCGATCCTGAAGTTTACCTAAAGTATACAGGGTGCTAGCCCTCAAGGTCCTCAATTGGTACCCAGGCCACTTTGTGTTCAGTCCGTTAGCTAACCACACACAACGCTATGGTCAAGGTTGGGCTGATCTTCGGCATCACGCAACTCTTGATGAACGGCGGTAACTTGACCTGAAACGAAAGAGACACCAGTCGAGGCCTTCGATGAGGCGTCTGCATGGGCTGTAGGGGGACGCCATTGCCATTGCCATCTACTTACTTCTACTATGAAGCCCTTGAAGCCGCTAAAGGCCCAGTATGCTCTCCAAATCCGCGCCGGCGACCAGCGCTAGCCTCTGGGCAAGGACACGATCGCCGCGACGCCTTCGCTCGTCGGCACTGGGATCCTTGACATGCGAAGTAGGCATCCCGTTTTGGTTGCAGCCCTTGTGTCAGGATCCTGCTGAATCCTAGTGTGCAGGGGCTATATTTGGGTCCCATAGTTTCTTTCTCAAACGTCCATCTACACGTCAGTAGGTGTCTTCTTTCTCGCAAGGCCCGCTGCCCGTCTCGCCACTGGTGAGGATTCATTCTCGGATGTTTTCTTAAAGTTAGTTTAGAGTGTAGACAGTTTGCGATTCAAGCATCTGCGGACCCCAGGGTGCATTGACGACTGCGACTGGTCCCAACCACGCAAATGTGCTTCACAAAAGGACCCCTGGCGGCTCTCAAGTCAGCAAGAGTCAACGACGCCATGTTACTGTACAAGGATCAGTATGTCGGTATAGGTTCCTCTGAATGAAGGCAGATGTTCTACGTCCCACACTTGCCTTCTCTGAAGTTAAGGATAGGATGCGTATAGCGTGATGCGCTTCTCTCGGTCTCAGCAAAATCCAGCCCCTGGCTCCCGAATGTAGCTTCGTAAGGCACCAAGGTCTCAAGGATATCGCAACCCCGACCACACCCCCAATGTGAGCCCCGGGACGGCCCTGGTCCAAACCGGAAAACACTCATTGCAGAACCTTACTCCGAATTCCGAATGACCATGGAACGAATTCTAGCAGGCACCATAGAGCCACCTGCACTCTTCCACCTGCACTCTTTACATCCCCAAGCAATCAATGATCACGCTCAATCCGAAACGCCCTGGAAATTCCTGTTAAAGATTTTACATGCTATGCTGGAAACCTGGGGCCTCATCCATCGCCTCCCTCGCCATGGCAGCACGGTACAAGTCTTTCCAAGCGCCCCAGTCCTCCCATCACATACGTATGTCTGTTCCACCTCTACTTGACTGCTCAGAACCTCAGTGAGCAATCGTTTGGTATGTGCATTATATATATATATATATGTATATATATATATGTATGTATATGTACATATGGAAACATGCACACACACACACACGCACATGTAGGTAGCAAGTATCAGGATCACCATGGTTTCCTGCTCGGTTCTTGGTGATAGTAATCTGATAGTACGGTTCAAGGTCAAGCCATTTCCGCTCTGCGCTGGTCTATAGGGGAAGCTGCTCGAGGTTGCTCCTAAAACTCCGCAGCCTTGTTGGGGGCTCTCCAAATTTCTGGTGTTCAAGACACAACTGAGGGCTTATCACTTGCAAAAGGTCAACGGCCAGGGGGGGGTTTCTCAGGTGCACAAATCTGGCGTTTTGTTTGGGATGGTCGTGGCTCTTTTGCGGGTGTGGCCGGAAACTACCCCAAAACCACAACGCCAAAGCCGAAATACAATTGCGCGAAAACCACAATGCCACAACCAACGTACAACTGCACAAAATTCACTGGCAGAGGCTGAACACTTTAAATGTTTATAAAGCATGATGCACGGTCGGTTCCATGTCCTCAGCCCCAAACACCATGGGCTCGAAACCAAAGGAGAGGTACCTGGGCTTTCGGGCTCTGACTGCTGTCTTTTGAGTGACCCACACCTTAACTTCGTCAATCCCAATGCCAGACTTGCTGTAGAGGTTGTTTTTGTGTGGTGTGCGCGGGCGTGGCCGCAGGCCGCGGGTCGCAGAGCTGCAGCGCGGCCCGCGCGGGGCCAAAGAAACTGCTATAAACACAAGGAGCGGTTGGGAAACCCCAAACCCTTACAGAAGATAGGATGCTGAAACCTAAACATAAGAAATGGTTGACCCTTCAGCTTAGGGAAGAACTTGAACAAGCCGAAACCCAACAACTTTGAAAATCAAGCCCTGAAGCCCCAAACCCTGAAACCTACCACGGTCGAGCGCAGGTACAACGGGATTGCTTGTGGCCAGCCACTGCCTCAACTGCTTCAAGCTTGGGAGAATTGGGGTTTCGGGGCTTCACAGGATTCAAGGTTGTAAAATTCCAAACCTATGCAACTTCGGCATTGGAACAGGCTCCTGCCTTATTTGGCATTTCAGGCGACGTGTGGTGCGGAGTGTCGCCTTCTCATGCTGTTATGTTGACCGTGTTGTAGCGCTGGACTGGCTTGAGCCCTGGAGCTTCCGACAGATGGGAAACCCAATCACAAAGCTTCAAGCATCAGAGTACGAGTCCTTGTTGAGACATGGCATGCCCTGGCTTATGACATGATAAGCACGCAAATTACCAGCGGTTTATGCTCTAGGATAATCTGCTTCCTGACACCTGGCCAAGGAGCCGGTTCCAAGGGTGGCTGTCGCGCACTTCCTCGGATCGAAGGCGGGCTTCCAGACTTTGTAAGCAAATCTACCCGTCCAGCGGGAGAAGTTGTTGGCTAAACATGGGCGCCTTTAGTGGACTTCGTAACATCCATCATATAGGGGTCTGAGTCATCGGCCGAGGTTTCGTGTTTAGATTTAGTATCCACCCATCCTCTCACATGTGGTGGTGAATTGGAAACAGGTGTCAATTGTCTTTCCCTCCCAGCCCGGCCGTTCCAAACAACAACTTTAAAAATGAACCCAAAACTTCAGCGAAACACACACCAACATCACCAAAAACCAAGGTATTGGCGACACAAAAACAGACACACTAAGCAACAAAAAAAACAAAAACAATAGAACAACGACAGCAGCAAAACATCCTTCACGAACACCACACAAAACTCGAGCCTTTCATGCTTTTGACCAAGAAAGCCTCACCAAACAAACGACACACCCTCCGCGGCGGCAGACGCAACAACTACCTTCTTGTTGTTTTCGTCGTTGTTGTTGTTGCCGCTGTTGCTGGTACTGGTACTGGTACTGGTACTGGTACTGGTACTGGTACTGGTGCTGTTGCTGTTGCTGCTGCTGGTGCTGTTGCTGTTGCTGTTGCTGTTGCTGTTGCCGCTGCCGCTGCTGTTGCTGTTGTTGTTGTTGTTGCTGCTGCTGCTGTTGTTGTTGTTGTTGCTGCTGTTGTTGTTGTTGCTGTTGCTGTTGTTAGTGTTCTTGTTGTTGTGGTTGGTGTTGCTGTTGTTGCTGTTGCTGTTGCTGTTGCTGCTGCTGGTGCTGTTGCTGTTGCTGTTGCTGTTGCTGTTGCTGTTGCTGTTGCTGTTGCCGCTGCCGTTGCTGTTGCTGTTGTTGTTGTTGTTGCTGCTGCTGCTGTTGTTGTTGTTGCTGCTGTTGCTGGCGGTGGTGGTGCTGCTGCTGCTGGTCGTGTCGTTGTGGCTTTGGTTGCCGCACTTCGGCAGTGTTGGGGTTGGCGGGGGAGGGCCGGGGGCAGGGAGGGCGGAGTTTCCTTTTTCAATCCTGCATGCTTTCTTTAGAGGATGATGCTAAGGATTGCATGTTTTGGCATTCTTGTCAAGAAGCTTTCATGTCTAGTTGCCATTTGGGCATTCCGGAAAAGCATGCAGCGGGTTGTAACTTGGGGTTCTGGTTGTAACATGGATTAAACGGCTGCGGGGTGTACAGGGACAGGCCCGTTGCGGCTGACCTTCTGCTTGCTGCCTGCCTTGTTGAACCGAAGACCTCTTAACCCCTAAACCACTTGGCCGAGGCGAGTTCGTGAAGCGGTTAAATTTGGGTAGGGTAGGCCTGCCTACAACACTCTGCAGATAATGTGCGAAGTCTGAAGGTTGTGGTGTAGCATTCTACAATGGTTGAAGGTGTTGTCAGGCTTACAGCATCACCTCAATAGTCAGGGCAAGCCTAAGGAGTAAAGCAAAAGCTACGAGTATCAGCTCCATGTCCGCCTTGCCCTAAACCCAGCATTCCGGCAGATTTGGCATGTCCCTGCTCCTCGTCAAAACCAAACCTTTGGCCATCACTGGACGCACTTTTGGGGCCTTAGGGTCTGAGAAAATCAACAGACGGCCTCTGAATCTCAATAACAAAAAAACAAAAACCGAGAAAAGACTGCCAACCCAGTCGCGAGGCCCATGTACAACGAATTTTGCAGCAAGGCGGCGACACTAAGGGAACACTGAACCCTAGAACATTACATCGAACCTCAAACAAAGAACCACGAAACACCCTAGAGGCCCCAGAGTCATCCGGCGCAAGCCCCAAGCCCCCACATCCTCGAGCAAACCCCCAGCTGAGATGTAGATGACAACATGGGATCGTCGGATTTTTCGCAGTACATCCTGTTGCAGGTTTCGGATAAACTTGCAAGCCCCAAACCCGAAGCGCTAGACCCCGCAACTTAAATCCTCGAGGCCCCGTTACCCTGCACCCCCGAAGTCCTGAAGTTAGTACGTGAATTGGAGTCCCAGCTGCAGGCCAGCGGGACCAAGGCTGCGTAGAACCGCCGCCAACAGTGACTTGGAGAGACCCCGTCCTCCCGGGAAGCATTAGGTTTAGGCTTTGGGATTCTCGGGCTTTGTCGCACAGGGCCAAGATTTGCTGGTAGGCTTTTAAGTTTTCCTGGTGTTCTGGAAGAAGTTGTTTCCTTTTGAAGGATCTTACTTTGTTCTTCTTTGGATTGAAGCCTGCGACCCCAGGCAGTTAGCCCATTGTCCGACAGGATATCAGCCAAACTATGGCAAGCATCCTTAGGGACAAGCCGCAAGCCTTTAAGCCACTCTCACGACACTTGCCGCATCACCGCTATTTGTGATATGAACCACGTGGCAAACGTTCATCCATCCACGCAGACGAGATCCTGGTTTGAAATTGAGTTCCACCTTCCATGCTACAATCGGTCTCCTTGACACCCCAAAGCACTCATACCAATTCAGGGTGACAGGCTGAGGTTGGGGCTACACCGTCATGAACCACGTGACAATTTCCCAGACTCCTGCCCCTGAGCCGCGTAGTCCGAACACCTGTAGACAAAAGCCTGCCTGCAGCCTGACGCAAAAAACTTGGGAAGCACTGCAAAATCCGCACCGAGTAACCGGGCACAGACACGACGAATGACTAAGACTCAGTTGTGCACCAGAAATTTCAAACACAGCCCTCGCCGGGTTCTATTGTACAACTGGTTTTCCAAGAACCGCAATTTGCCCTTCAAATTTTACAACACAAGCCAACAGCCAGGGACCCTCGAAACCCTTGGCAAAGGCCTAAATTTATGGCTCTTGACGACAGCCTTACACCGAACACTCTCGAGCTGAAGAAAAGCTCAAGGCCTATCCCTTTGAGAAGCAACTGTTTTCAGCTCAACCTAGCCGGCGACGTAGCCGTGTGCTGTGACCGAATCGTATAGAAGGCTAAACCTGAAACCCTAATGCCGCAAACCCACAGCTCCTTGACGTTTTCGGACAAAGCCGACTACAAAGCCCGTGCAAAAAATCTGGAAATGCCTTAACAGCTCCTTGAAACTCTGGGTCGATGGCGACCCAATGGACCAACCCATCCCGACCGAGATCTATGGGTCGGACTGCCGAGTCCTCCGTAAGCTCAGGGTTGAATATGCCTTCTTGCAAGGGTACTCTACTTCACAGGCTTGGGCTTGGCCGGGTTGTGGACTTGTTGTGGCTTTACAAAAGTATGCATTCTTTCTCGTTATCCCGGAACCCAGAGCACTGTTCGGGGTATTAGCATGCTGTTAGGTCAATGTCAACGTGCTTGTCGGCACATACTCACCTGCATCTGCAGTGCTGGAGCTACGACTGTGTGGATGCATTTACCGGCTAACTGCGCTCTAAGACTCTTCTGTACCGCAACTTCAATTTCACCGTGCCTAAACTCCAAGAACCGAGGCTGCAATTCCAGAACTGGGGCTCTGCATTAGGATCCTTAGCCAAAACACCGAAACTAGGTTTCCCCCCCCCCCCCCCNNCCCCCCCCCCCCCCCCCCTCTCCATCCAATTCAAGCCAACATCCACTTCCAAACCCAATGGTGCCGTTGAGCCCTGCTGATGTCAGTCACGTCTTCGCTTAACTAATACCCCGAATCAGCACCCAAAACATACTTCCTTCGCTGTTCCTCAGAAGCTTTCACACCTCCGAAATTCCGAGCCTTCGTGCAATTCTACATCATGTCGGTCCGGAGATTCCAAGGAGGCAGCCCAATAGCTGCTCTTCGTCAGCATGTCGGAGTATGCCTTCGTCCGTGGCTTTAAGCTAAGCTTCACCTTGAAATCTCGCTGAAGATAGGTACCGTGGATGTACATGGAGCCACTGGTTGCCGACACTCTCAAACCTCTAACAACTCAAGAAACCCCGTCAAACGATTCCAAACCTTTAAAAGAGGGCACCGCACCTCCTAAACCAAACCCTGAACATTGAACCGTAGCTTCCAAACCGCTAGGTTTCCAAGAAGGCTCGGCGCTGCATGATGTTTCGTCCGCCATGCGGTGGCAGTGCCCACGGCTCTGTCCGTCGCATCTTCTATGAGGAAGAACTGATATCCTTGGCATCTGGCGGAAGCATACTATGAGGGTGGCTTGTATGTATGCCAACTTGTAATCTGCACATCTTGTTGTACTGTACTAATGATACCGACCCACACATATTATCAAGTATAACTTCTACTGTTACAATATGTGCAAGTCTGATTACAAGTGCTTTAAGTTCAACTACGAAAGTCATGACGTATAAATAATATGAAACTCACTTGTGCTACGCTGCTACTTGCGAAGTAGCCGAAGAACAGGAGCTATCAACTAATTTAGGACTTAAAGAACTATTTTAGGGTTCGAGGCTGATGAAATTTGAAGCAGCTATAGTGGGTGTTTTGAGAGTTTTAACTGAAATACAGGCCATATAGTGCTCGTCATGCTCGTTCCCCAGATAGCTCTAGCTATTGGGGGTTCTAGCTAAATAAGGAGCCCACTGCGTCCACTGCACAGTCGGCATGTATGCGGCATGCAGGTGGGGCACGGGAGAGGGAGGGAGGGAGGGAGGGA
>CAJNJA010060764.1:7109-12109 GCA_905231915.1 Symbiodinium necroappetens
GGTCCCTTTTTAGGCCCCCCAAAAGAGTACGGCAGCTTCAATAAAATGGACCCCCCAAAACGGACCCTAGTTGAGGGAACTACCCATGTCGGGAAATCGGAACACAAAGAACCCTGAACCCTAAACCCCTAACCCTAAAGCCTAAACCCCTAAACCCTAAACCCTAGGGCTCACGTAGGGTTTAGGACTTGAGAGTCCTCCGGGGCGCCGAACTCCGAGGATTCCAAACCACGGGAAAACCGAGGGGCATCCTACTTGGAGGTTCATGGGTAGTTATAAGTTATAAGTAGGGTTATAAGTAGGGTAACTATAATTATAACCCATATTAGGGGACTTATGACCCCACTTATAACTACCCATGAACCTCCAAGTACCTATGGTTTGGGGACCGCCCGTTGTTCGGGCTTCAGGGGTTTAAGGTTTAGGGGTTTAGGGGTTTAGGGTTTAAAAGCTGAGGGGTTTTGGGGGATTTATAGGGTTTAGGTTCCAGTAACACGTAACCAACCTACAGTCTCCGTTGTAGTTCCTTGTTTTGGCTTAACCAGTTTTATCGCTGGGATCCTAAAAGGGAGCCCCAAAACAAGAACTAAAATGGAAACTGTGCCCGAAATCTTAAACCTAAACCCCTACCTGAACCCTGACGAACCTGTCTGTCTAGAGATACTTGTTATGAACCCCCCCCCCTCTCCTGACACAAACACACTTATGCCGGCCCAAAGCGTACAGAGCCCTTAATAATTAGAATAGGGTTTGGGGGTATATAAGGCTAGAAATTCTAATAAGGAACCCCCCCACAACCCTATTCCAATTAATGAAGGCCTCTACATTAGAGCCCTGTGATAAGAAGAAGAAGCCCCTCGAGGCGGCAGAGGCGGATCTTCAGACGTTCAGGCGCCGGTCCTTGGGGCCGAGGCTCCCCCTTAAACCCTCAAACATTGCGGTACCCTCTCTTTTTCGAAGACCCTAAACCCTAAACCCTACACCCTAAAACTCCTAAAGCCCTAGCCCCTACACCCCAATCCTCTAAACCCTAAATCCCTAAAGCCCTAAACCCTACACCCTAAACCCTACCCTACACCCCTAAATACCAAAACAAGAAAGGCAAAAGCGTACTACCCAGGAACCTTGGGGTGTCCATTAGCTGCTTTAGGAATTTAGGGTAGGGTTCAGGGGTTTAGGGGTTTAGGGGTTTAGGGATTTAGGGATTTACGGGTTTAGGGGTGCAGGGATTTAGGGATCTAGGGATTTAGGGATTTAAGGGTTTAGGGATTCAGGGTTTAGGGGCATAAGAATTTAGGGGTTTAGGGCAAAGGGATTTAGGGGTTTAGGAATTATAGGGCCTAAACCCTAAAAATCGAAGTTCCAAACCCTAAACCCTACACCCTAAGCCCTACACCCTAAACCCTAAACCCTAAAAATCGCAACCCTCAAGCCTAAACCGCCACTTCGGCTGGGGACCCCGGTTCTCCGGAGTTACTTGGAGGTTCATGGGCAGTTACAAGTGGGGTTATAAGTAGGGTAACTATAATTATAACCCATATTAGGGGCCATATAACCCCACTTAGAACTACCCATGAACCTCCAAGTACTGAGAGTTTCCAAAAGACAGAGTTCAACAATTCTAAACTTCATATTCTGAGCACCCTAAACCCTAAACCCTAAGCCCTTAACCCCTAAACCCCTACACCCTAAACCCCAGACATATCCGTAAACAGCTAGTCCCACATGGCGATTGTATAAAAACGGACTCAATCACCTGTCTTGACTGGATCCCGCAGGCTGGAGCCGCTTACAGGAAACGGCTTGGGTTCAGGGTTTAGGGTTAGATTTCATAGAGCTGCTTCACAGCCTCAACCAGTTTAGCTCCCAACTCCTTTGAATCCTGAATCAAACTGACCGAGCGAACACTCCCCAACCCTACAATCATTGACTTAAACTTAATGCACCATTAACCTCATTACACCAAACTGTATGGATGAGTCTATGAAAACGACGTGTTTCAGAGACCCTCATAGCAAGCGTACGGATTGGAAAGGATGCTACTGGGTTTACATTAACTAGCCCTAAGGGTCCATGTACCCAAACAGATATACCTTGGCCCCAAAGTACCTATATAGGGACCCCTTTAAGGCCAAAGTATATACTATTTGGGTACATGGACCCTTAGGGTTAGGGTTTCTTAGCTTCTGAAGCTTCCCGTGCAGGCAAGGAGCGATGGGCGAACGCTTGGATGACTGACGACGAAGCCCCCACTTTGAAGTGATGACGGCCTTGGGATCAGGACTTTTAAGGGCGGTTCGGAGGGCTTAGGATGCCTCTGGTTAAAGTTTTGTGTGGAGAGTGTCTCTAATTTAGGGTCGCTTAGGGTTCAGGGATACCGCTTGGAGCTGTCATCACCACAGGCCAACAAGCCTCAATACGACATCAACCTGCGAGCCTTCTCAAAGCCCTTAACACTCTACAGCTCATGAGCCCTGGGGACGGAAAGACGCCCTACTCCGATGGACACTGAGACCAACGCGTGAAGCTGCATGTGTCCTAGATCATCGAGAGTCGGGGCTTACATAAAGGTTCTATAAGCAGTCTATGCAATCCTGAAAAGCTCTACAGGGGTAATATAAACTTTCTGAGGCTCGGTGGCGCTGGCATGAGACAGCGGCAAACCCTCGGGGTCGTCTCCACAGTACGGAAGGAACGATTCTTGTAAGTTCTCGCAAGTGTTCTATGAGGGTTCTCATGGGCTTTAGGGTTTAGGCCCTTAACAAGTCCCGGTCAAGTAATACAGCAGCAAGGGTTTGTTTGTCGGCAGAAACAGCCAAGATGCGAATATTCCATGACACAAGAGGTAATCTGTCTTCCTACTCAGAGACAGGCAAACCGGACCGAAACGAACTCGAGTCTCTCGGCTGATCGAGATACCCTTTATTGGCCCTACATCCCCAAAGGCTGGATCTAATAAAACAGCAACGCTTCAAGGACACCCGAACCTCCAGAAGCCGATGAGAACCCGAACAAACGTAGCTTTAATACTCCCGTGGGTAGGTACCATAAAAAGCCGAAAGAAAGAACACACAACGTAAAAACGGAACTTCACTTTCTAGGGACGTCCAGACCAAACCCTCCAGCCGACCCTCGATGTGCCCTAGCTTAGATGCAGACGACACGATCCTGGAAACGGTGACTGAGTCGGGTTTCTACTTTCATTGCACCATATTGCACCCGACAGCAAAAAGCATCACCCAGAGCCGCTTGTTTACACATACTCATCAACCAGCTCCCAATGTAGGCCCCACCTAATGAAAGGACGCGCGTGAGGCCCTGGATCGAGGTACGCCGATACTGGGCAAATTGAACCGTAACAGCTATGTAGAACCCAGGCTGAATGCCATGACCCCCTATCTGCACACCCCGAACAGTTACAGGCTAAGTCCTCCCAAACCCTTAATCCTGGGGCCCGAAGGGTTATACAAAGACCTTGCTACATATGAAAGTATACTATATATATACACACATATTCTGTGTATATATATACACACACATACACACTATATCGTATCCTATTCCAAACATCGGTTTACTTTTTTTCTACTGTACTGCATTATATATTCGCATATACATGCATGCATACATACGTACATACGTACGTACGTGCGTACATACAATAGGCATAACGAGGGCTCAGAGGCACAGGCGTTAATGTCAACAGCCTTCCGCGGTTCGGCAGGTTGATACTTGGCCAGTACCTGTTATAGGTTTTATGAGGTTTACGGGGTTTACATTCTACGGAGTTTAGGGTTGGGGGTGTTGGGTTTTTGTGTTCAGGCTTAGGATTTAGGATGTGGGGTTTAAGCTTCATGCGGCTTCGGGTTTACAGGGTTCACAAGGTTAAGGTTTGGGGGTTGAGGGTTTAGGCATGGGGGTTTATAGGGCGCAGGAAGGGCATACGATGTTTATTATCATGACTAACGGCTTCTACGATCAAGAACAGCATCATGATAATGATAGGTGCTGCTGCCTGCTATGCTGGTCGGCTTGGGATCTAGATGGTTCTAGCCGGCGAAGGCTAGGATGAACATAAGGGGCTCTAACCTTAAGCCCTAGGGCTGTTGTTGGAGGCGCCCTTTACAACATGCAGGTTTCGATCCTGGTTAAGAATCTACTGTACCAAGAGCCAAGACATCATGTTCCAGAATCCAGAGTATAAACCACCCTGTCAAGGCTCTAGAATTGATCCTCCTTGCCCCATAAACCATACACGTAAACCCCAAAACTCTGATCGCGAAGCCCTATAAAGCCCTAAACCCATAAACCAGACCTAGACCCCAATGAACCTACCTTTTCAAGGAATTATAAAAGGAGTTCGTAATTAGAAACCATAAAAAACGGAGGTTCCTAAGGGTCCAGGGAACCACTGAAAGCCCCAAGCCCCAGTCTCCAGACCATGAAAAAAACCCGAAACACCCCAAAAGGCCCTTTAGGGTTTAGGGTTTAGGGTTTCAACAACCTGATTGTCCAGTATCCTGGGAATCAAAGGTTGACCTTTGGGATAGGTGATGGTACCCCAAAAACGTTAAAGGTAAGGTAATAGGACGAAATGTAGGGGGGACCTGCTGGAGGCGTTCCATTTTCCGATCCGACTCACGGCGCCTTAGGACAACGAGCTTCGGAGTTTTAGCTTTTCTGGTTCCATGGGGCTCTATATACCTACAGTCTGATTTGTGATTCCTTCTTTGGTCCAACATTTTTTCAAACTTAAGCTCCTATCAGGTACCCCTAAAATGGAACTACAAAGGAGGACGGAGCAGGGGAGGAGTTGCCCTTATTCCAGCGCATCGAAAAGTGTGGGAGCTTAGGTAATTAGAAAGCTTGTGAGGTACGGTCTTGTCTAGATACATAGGGACTATAGGGGGATGTCATTAGAACTTCGTCAGAACCTAAAGTACCCCCTGCGCCTCCTACGGAAAGCCGGGAAACATCTACATTGATGCCGCGAGCTGGTA
>CAJNJA010060764.1:14609-23658 GCA_905231915.1 Symbiodinium necroappetens
ACTATGGTTCAAGGGTCGGCACTCTGGGCTAAGGATTTCGGTTTAGGGTTTAGGGTTCAGGTGGCCTGAATCACAGAAAACCAGATGGACACGTTGAAGAGTGGACGACACGCCGCCAAAGCAAACAGAACTCTCAAATCTTAAACTTAAACCCTACCTGAACCCCCAGAAACCTACCTTTTTAGAGCTCCTTGTTATGGTTCCGTTGCATACATCCTGAAAAAGGTCGGTTATTTTGGGGTGCAGGTACACTATATGGGCACATGGAACGCTGGGTTCAAACAGTGCTGAAGATTGAGAATTTGGTGTTTAGAGGTTTAGGTTTAGGGTTTTTGCGGTTAAGTGTTTACGGGTTAGGGCTCAGGGCTTGAGCTTCAGGGCTTTAGAACTTTAGGTGCTGAGGACCTAGACTTTCTTTCTGATTTAGGGCTTCTGTAAGCACCCTAAACCCTAAACTTCCCTAAACCCTAAACCCTAAACTTCCCTAAAGCCTAAAACCCTGGCCACCTTGGATCAGCTTCAGTTCTGGTGACGCCTCGGAAGGGCTTGGAGACACGAGCTCTGCCGTCAAGGCCCAAAGGGTCCTATGTACTAGTGTACTGCTATGGGGTTACTTCCCTAAATCATAAGAGTAATTTCTAATCAGAAACCCGACACGCATCAAAAGCCGTTTCGAGCAAAGAAATGGATCGATTTCGCATCTGGATTGCAACAAGCAACCTCATCACGTGGATCGGCCAAGGGCTCAGGATTTAAGGATATAGCAAAAACCTAAACCCTATGCATGGCGAGGCTTGGCTAGTACAACACCGGGACGCTGTTACTGGGTACAGCCAGAAACAGGAGAAGCAGGCACGATATGGATACTACATAGGCTCAAACGATTCGGCGAGGACTCGATTAAGGGGTCCTTGAAAGTCTTCTACATCCGTTAGGGTGATTATGGCTCTGCGGGCGTTGATGATTAGAATAAGTTTTTAGAGTGTGTTACTTATACTGTGGTTACTGCAGTTATACTCGGAGTAAGCGTCTATCTTTGCTGAAGTCTCCGACCCCTATGTGAACCGATCTGCCACTATGCCACCACCGGTATTGACATCTTTGACGGGACCACCTTGCGCCTGCCCATTTGGCCCGAAACTGAAGCTGCATTGCCCATCACCCAAAACAAAAACCTCTGAGCCTAAAAGCCCCAATGCCGTATGACACGGACACTGTCTGAATCCCAAACTAATCATGAACCCTCATGCAAGAACACGAGGAACACAAGGCCCGACAAACAATCGACCCGACTCATGGCCATGGACCACTGCAGGTGCCTTCTCTCGCCGTGCCTTTCGGGATGATGCCAAGGACTCATCACCAAATAGTCGGGTTGACTCCTTCGGCCGGGTCACGTACTGGGTTTGTGAGGTCTTAGTGCTAAAGGCGTATGGTTGAAAACCATAAACCCTAAAACGGGCTACACTTACGGCTTCGGGGTCTAGAGCTCCGCACATGGAGTGCTGAAGACTGATCTTCTGCCCTAGCTGGGAGGCTAAGGCTAAGACCTAGGCATAGTGTTCATGGCTTAGGAATTAGGGTTTGGGGTTGTGGGGTGATGGGTTGATGGCGTCGCGGTTGTGCATCCAGGCTCCCTCACCCCGAAAATGCACAGCAGAAGCGAAGACACTGCCCGGATGCTTTTAGAATCGGAGGCTTGCAGCATCAACCCCAGCGCTAAACCGCTAAGCCACGCACATCCAACAGATCACATCTTACGCGCGCCCAAATGCGGCCTCTGGTGAGTCCGCACGCAGGCCTGGAGGCCTGAAGAATAGAAGACTACATGCTTATGTGATAATTAACAACTCTACTAATGTGTTCTTTATATTATAGCAGCCGCAAAACCCAGTCTCATCATTGATTCAGCCTGATTGCCTTGGGAACATGGGAGTAGAAGAAATCCAAAACCCTACACACCAAACCCTAAACCTCACGGTGTTCTGTGACATTCTGCGATGCTTGCGTCCATGGTTCATACATGCTCATACCTTAAGGAATGAATTCGTGACTTGGCAGCGTGAGAGGCCCGGAGCCATGAAAGAGCCATAAACATTAAAATGTCCAGAACCAAAAACACAAAAACTCAACACCCCAAACACCCAACCACGAAATTCTGAACCCCCAACCCTAAACTTATCTCTCCTAATTCATACACTCAGCTTCAGGGCTTCCCAGATGAGCCAGGGCCATCCTGTGCTTCATGCAGCCGAACCAAGCAACACCCAAGCCCTAGAGGGTTTCAGGGGAGTTCGGGCACACACACACACACACACTCTCTCTCTCTCTCTCTCTCTCTCTCTCTCGCTCTCGCTCTCTCACTCTCGCCCTCGCTCTCTCTCTCTCTCTCTCTCTCTCTCTCTCTCTCTATCTATCTATCCCTCTCTTTCTCTGTCAACTCCATCTTTCTCAGTCTCTCCCTGTTAATGTGGGCTCGTGATTAATAAAGGTCCCTTAATTGGGCCAAATGGGGCCCTGCACACAATAGTGGAAACGTCCCCTCAATTGGGCTACCGGGCTATCTGAGGGCCTGCACACAATAATAAAGGACAACTACTACCCCTGAGCAGTCCCAGCTTTTATCTTTTAAAGCTTTTCGGAAATAGACACTGCTACTACAAACGGATGCCCTGGAAGAGGAGAGACAGCCTTCAGGGCTTCAGCCCCAAGCTCTCTGGTTTTGCATGGCTGAGAGATCTATAGGTTTCCCATACAAACCCGGCTGAAAAAACAGTTTCCATCAAGTTTTCGACGGGTTACTATACGATACCTCGAAACCCACATATCTGTGTGGATGAGAAGTACCCCTCTATAGTGCAGTGGCCTGCCGGGAGCCTCCAGAACAGCAAACCAGAATCCTGTATTCGAAGCCATAAGGGGGTTTCCGAAAATAGGGGACCCTAATATAGTACCCTAAATAGTAGGATCCTTATCATAAGGACCCCAAAATAAGGTACCCTAATTTTCGGAAAGTCCCATAAGGCTTCTATATGTCACGAGAGGTTGAGAGGTCACGAGAGAGGCGAGGGGCACGAGCGGCGAGAGCCCAGGGTGATCCGGAAAGGCCCATTGTAATACTGTATTACTGTAGTTACTAGTGTACTAGTAGTGTACTACCGTTGTACTACTACTGTACTACTGTTGTACTACCGTACTACCACTGTACTGATGTACTACTACTGTACTACTACTGTACTACTACTGTACTACCACTGTACTACAACTGCACAACTATTCTACTACTGCAATTCAACGGAACTAATTGCCATGTACTGATGTACTATTACTGTACCAACGACCCCCAAACAACGACCCCAACCCCCAAACGACCCAGGCCACGATTCCGGATTTCGGCTGATCAGGGAGGGGAGGCGGGGGGTTACTGATCAGGAGACCCACATTCAGCGTCTTACTTGCCAAAGGGGGTGAATCAAGGATCCTGACAAGACCACAAAGCCCTGAGACCTAAAACCGTAAAGCTGCAGAGCCCTATAGCCCTAGAGCCCGCAACCTTGATACCGATAAGACTTGGAAGCGCGAAACCGCTACCCCGCAGTCAAACCTTAAACCTCCACCCAAATCTGGCCTGGGCTGTTCTGTGGGTGGCGGCTTTGGCATGGAAGCAGCCATTTCCTTCAGGAATTCTCAAATACCAAGACCCAAAAGAACACTGAAACTTGAAACCTACACACTCCTAAACCCCAAACCCCCAAACCTTGAACATGAAGTTTCAGTGATTAGGAACCCGTTTAGGGTCCTTTTTATAAGGGTGCCGTATTATATTTGTGACCTAAAAAGGGACCTTAATTCAGAGAACTACCAATATGAAGGGAAAGGCTGTAAACCAAGAATGCTGAAGTCTTGAACCCTACATCTCCAAGATCGAGCCCACAGGAAGGAACTCGACTGGGAAAGCAGGATTACCGAGGCAGCCTGCAGGAGCAGCTGGGACTTGTTGAGGCTGAAAGCACCCGAGGCTTAGACTCAAGAGTACAGCGTTTTATGTGAGATAGGGGCGTCAAGGGACGATTACAACTAGCAGCAAGGAAGAGGGGCTGTGGCAATCTTGCTTGCTGAGCGACTTGCTCACAACATCCTTTTCGGGGATGTTGCAAACGGTTGAGACAGCAAGTCTACGCCCCACTCTTCATCCGAATACCTTGCTATAAAGACCCTACAAAGCCCCATGAAGCGTAGCACGCAAATCCAACAAAGTGCATCAGTCCTGTTGGACATATGAAAAACCACCATGCCCAACTAAATACTAACCTGCAATTCTGCAAGTATTGCTGGAACAATCAGGGTAATCAGGGTCCCTAAACCCTAAATCCTGGGTTACAGTAAGCCGCTAACGTCATTACCACTAAACACAAACCCAAAGCCTTGAGCCTAAAGTTGAAATCCCCTGCTCCAACCCCTGTAGAACCGTTATCGTATCACTCACAGTAACCCTTATACTATCACTTGTAGAATCCCTTATGCTATCCGTTTTCGTGTCCCTTCTGATAGCCGAAATGGCATCGCATCCCTTGTGGTAACCCTGTGGTATCGTGCGTGGCATCCCTTGCAGGGATCCGTTGCAGTATCAATAAAGGATTTGTCGGCGGCCTGGAAACCTCGACTACTGGGGTCTCCTTTAAGGTATCCCTTATGGTAACCCCTATAGTACCTCTAAGTACGCTTATCGTAACCCCTCTTGTAGGTGGGGTTATAAGTCGGCTAACTTTCATTCTGACCCAAATCGGGGGACTTGAAACTCCACCGAGAACAACCCATGAGCCTCCAAGTACAGAACCCAATACATCCCTAGACCCCAAACCCTAAACCCTAAACCCCAAACCCCAAGCCCTAAACCTTAAACCCTAAACCCTAAACTCTAAACCCTAATTTAAAAACCCTCGACCCCAAACCCTAAACCCTAAACCGGAAGCCCTAAACCTTAAACCCTAAACCCTAAACTCTAAACCCTAATTTAAAAACCCTAGACCCTAGACCCTAAACCCTAAACCCTTTGCCTTATGGCAAAGGCCCTGCCTTCTTCACCCGCTGGAGCTGGCCTGTGCGCAGCAAGTCGCGCAACCGCTCCTTGCAAGGGTCTACCCATGGGCCCCTAAGTAGTTCCTTTTTATGGTTGATATTTAGAATCCTAATCCTATAAGGTAACCCCCCAAAAAGGAACTACTTAGAGGCCTATGGGTACCCGGAAGATGCCTAGTTTAGGGGTTAGGGTTTCATGTAGAGGGCTTTATAGGGGTGTTTGTAGGGTTTGTTGAAAAACAAAGGGTTTCTGTATAGAAGATTGTTTGGGGGTGCTACTAAAGTTCAAAAGATTAAGTTTTTCTAGTGAGTTTCAAAGCAAAACATGCGAATTGCCAGGCGTCCTAAACTTTTAGGGACCTCAGGAACGGGAATGTTCTGTGATTCAAGGGAAGATGGGATTTCTGTCAAAGAAGAACAAGCTGCTTAGGATTTGGGATTTGGCTTTGTCAGCGAGAGCTTCGTAAGAGTGAGGGGAACACTGCGTAAACCCCTAAACCCTAAACCTTAAAACCCTAAAGACCCTAAGAACCCTAAAACCCTAAACCCAAAGCCCCAAAGAGTCAATCTACGATTTTGGGTTTGCTCTTGAGTTGAAGGGCCGAAGGCTAACCTGGGATTTAGAAGGCTCGGGGTTCTGGGTTTTTGGGGATCAGAGTTTAGGGCTTGGAAGTTTTTGGTTGTGTTAGGTTTAGGGTTTAGGGTTTAGGGTTTCGGTGATACTGTTGATGATGTAGATCCTGCGTTACCCATAATAAGGAATATACCATAGTTCCCAATTTCTAGGGTCCTTAGGGTAATGCAGGATTTATATCATCAACAGTAGTGTTGCGGGTGGAATCTTGAAATTAGGGATTCCTGTTTACAGTTGAGGGATCTGTAATGAAGGATCCTACTACGCCCATCCTGCCTTACAGAGGTCATGGTTCCAGTATCTTGGGCCGCTGTTGTTGCCTCTGTCTGTTGGGCGATGTTGTACAGTCCCTGTTCGCCGCTACCATAACAGAAAAATATTTCGGAATGTGTGCAGTGCATGCGCAGGCAACCCTGATTGTAGCAGCCCCAGCCGGGACATGCTGGAACCAAGCAGCTCCTGCACATCGAAGAGTAGGTCAGACCAGTGCCGTGTAACCCTCCCGTCTTAACGCGCACTTTTTGGGGATCCACAGCGAAGTATGCCACTCCTCTAAACTATATGAAGGACTCCACAGCCGGGTCCTGATATAAAGGCGCCTTGGGGTTACTCGACACCAGACCAAGGGCTGGTGTATGATTCCCTCACTGGTTCTGAAACCCTAAAGCCTAAACCCTAAACACTAAACCCTTTATGGGACTAGGTCTACAAGTACTTACAAAAGAACGCCAAGGCCGCGTGTAGTGAGCTCCTGAGAGACCCCCCCAGTAAACACTCGACCCTAAAACTCCTTAAACCTATAGACCAAATCCAAAACCATCCAAACACCTGCACCTAAGCCATGAAACCCTAAACCCTCCACGTTTACGGGGTTTTTTCCGGCTTCTGCAGAGGGTGTCCCTACCTCCAGGATGAACTGTCCTTGGAGACCTTGACGATCTCGTTTAAATCCCTCTTCTAAACCCCCGCCAAAAACCCCTAGGGCACGAGATGACTAAATAATGGGTTACTGGGTCACATATTGCTAGGACCCTCCTTGTACCCTCAAATGGGGGGTATGTGATCACAAATAATGGGCATTTAGGGGTCTAACAGAGGGTAGATGATGGGTGTAGGTGCGTGTTTATATTTAGTACCCAACTGTGTCTCGACAACCGGGAGCCGAGGGAAACCGTGGATTACGGACAAAATTTGCGGCCGAAGCCCTAGGTCCCTGCACAAACTTGTAGAGTTAAGTCCTATTTCTGTGTATACTGCTTGCACGCGGGGTAACGGTGGGCTCCATAATAGTCCAGATGTCAAACGCTGTATAGTTTATACTGCCGTGCTTAAATACCTACACAGTCCCTAGTAACAGCTGTCCTTGCTTTTCAGCTGCACCTCGAGGTGGAGTGCAGCACTGGCCTGTGCATGGGATTTAGGGTTTTGGTGAGGCTTTCATGGAGCCGTTGCAACTTTGCGTTGTTTCTTAGAGTGCTTAATGCCTAGATGCTCCAAATACCCTAAATTCCATACTGGCACTGGATATGGAGCCTCTGGGATAGCTTGCGGTTAAGTCTGGGTTCCTCACTATGGTGTCTCTAGGAGCGCCCTAAGGCTTCCATAGAGGGATGGCCGTGGCACCATCGACGCAGGGCATCAGCGCCCACCACCGTATGACATAAGTCCCGAAACCCTAAACCCTAAATCCTTATGAGGGTGGCCTAAGCCTTGAGTTTAGTATTGGGAGTTTAGATGGGTTTAGGGTGCCGGATCTCTTTCTGGCTTCTTTTGTTGCGATTAAACGGTGACCGCGTTATTTTGGGGATCCACAAAAGGGTCCTGATTTAGTCGGGTCTCTGGAGGCTTGCATTTAGGGCTTTGGCCCTTTTCAGGAGTTCCTTGGAGGTTTCTCTTTTAAGGTTTCCTGTTAAGGGTTTAGGGTTTAGGGGTTTAGGGTTTAGGGTTTCCTGTTGAGGGTTTCCTTTAACGGGCTTTCGGTATGAAGTCGACGGCTTCTGGTTGCCAAGCCCTCTTGGCAGCTTGAAGCCCATCCAGGATCCACCGAGCAACAGCAACCACAGCAATCTATCCCGCCAAAGAGACCCATAGACGGGAGAACAAGGTTTCGTGGCCAAACAGAGAAGATGACTACCGAGGGACTGTACATAAGGAGATACCACTTCTAACCATGAAGACCGCGATGTTAAACAGACGTTCCGCATCTCTGCATCGCAGGACAGCATCCGGGAACACTCAGGCTGCAGCGCGCAGTTTTCCTTTTCTGAGGCAACACGCGACCCTCATATAGACCGAATATTCGTATAGGGTCCTTACGAAAAGAGCAGACGGATCTGATGCCGCAGGTTTCAACCTCTCGGATAGCGGCAGCGTCAGTTTACGGCTTAGGTCTCATGAGTTGGGCGAAAGAACCGAGAACAAGAAACGAGAACGCAACTTCGGCAATGTTTCAACCCTAATTAGGGCTCCACTTACCTAAATGGTAGGGTGCTAAAAGGTAAGTGGAGCCCTAGGGTAACTACATGTACAATGCATCGCATGGACCCGTCCACGTCAACCATATGTTGCAAGCAACCAAACTGAGTGGACTCCTAACTTCGGCTGATGCCGGAGTGGAACAGCGTCCAAAGGAGCGCAGGGTGTACTTTCGGCAGCATACCCTAAACCCTAAGGATCAATCTATGTCAGCGTACATGTGGTACCTGCACGACCGTCCAAAGCAGCGGCCGAGATGGTTGATTTATTCAACAGCTCAAGCAAACCTGCACATCCTCCACAGTTATCATAGTAGGCCCTGAACCCTAAATCCTCTTGAACAGGCGCCCTAGTCATTCGTGAAGCCCTCAATACCACCCCTTATTGTCTCCCCTAAATTTTTCAGAATCTGTCAAGTATTGTCCGTATGATAATACCTCAGATGTACCAAACTCTGCATCTAAACCTCAGCTCTAACTAAAGACCCCGCAGCTAACCTAAGCAACAGCATGATCAAACCAGCTAACCTAGCAACCACATAATCAAACCTGAATACGTACGCTAATCTCTAAACCTATAAACCCGAAGCCCTAAACCCTAAGCCCTACTCTTTGTTTCCCAAGCCCTAAACGTTACATCCCAAGCCTCAAACTTTTCGGCCCCAGCCTCGGGGGAGTCTGCAGACCGTCGTGCTAAAGCCTTCCGCCTCTTCAAGTCTCCGAATCTGAGGGTTTAGGGTTTAGAATTTAGGGGTTTATAGGGTTTGGGGGTTTAGGGTTTAGGGTTTAGGGTTTTGGGTTTATAGGGTTTGGGGTTTAGGGCTTTGGGGGTTTATAGGGTTTGGGGTTTTAGGGCTTAGGG
>CAJNJA010060775.1:0-23656 GCA_905231915.1 Symbiodinium necroappetens
ATATATATATATATTTATTTATTTAGTTATATATAGTTTGTCTATGCACAAACCCTATCACTCTTCACCCCGCAGACGCTGCACCCCGATATCCTGCGAAAGCAAAAGCCCCAGACCTGGCATCATGTCTTCCTCCCAACATACGGCCGGGCCGAGGCGGACGACGCGCAGCGTTTAAAATTACCAACTGTGACGCGATAGAAATGCACAAGCGAAGCAACAGGCTCGGTTAAAGCAAATTACGGAGATGAGCATAGTTAGTTAAAGACAATACAACAAACACAGCAGCACATCAGCATAAACTTCGCGCTGGAATATCGTTTAAGCCTTTAAGCCGCAGTGGAGAACAACACAATGCCAGACACGCAGCTGATGCAGTAGATCTTGAAATCGTAAACTCTACCCGCAGACAGGGGGCAAGCAGCCGATGGTAACACCATCATCGCCATTGCTGTCGCCATCGCCATCATCATCGCCACCATCATCATCATCATCATCACCATCATCATCATAATTGCCGCTGTTCTACTACCGATTGCACGGCTGTTTCGTGATGCTGCTTCTCACAAACAGCAATACCTGCAAGGCTACTCATGACGTGATTCGCGAACTGTTCTCGAAGAAGTGGAAAGCCGTAAGGGTTGAAGAGGTTAGCTGCCCTCGCCGCCACGAGAACAAGCTTCAAACACGGACAGAGGAACGGAAGCCTGGTTTGCTAGGGTTCAGGGCGGGGAAGGCTTTTGTTCACATCTACTGAATCCGTCTAGCAGCCTAAACCGACAACCCTGAACCGAAAACCTAACAGAAGAGAATGGGAATAACGCTACCAACTAGCTGTTCCGGCCCCTATACCAGACTCTTCAGAGTCGCCGTCGGAAAGCCGTCCCTAAATGAAGCAACCTAATACAGGGGAGGAACAGTGGGCAATGCTACTTCTGAAGCTAGTCCCTATGTCTTGTATCTACCCCAACACCGTGTTTTAACTAGCAAGGCCCCTATATTGACTCAGAAATACTCTTGAGTTCAGTCCGGCGTAGGCTTCGGGGACTCGGCTGTGCCATAAATGGGTGCTCAGCAGTGGGACTGCGGTTTTGGGTTATAACCTATATAAATTTTGCACAGTCAACTCCCAGCAACAAGTTCAATGCCTGACTTACGTTGAACTCCTCCGACATCATCGGCATCGAGGTCTGGTAGTTGTCCGTGGAGTAGTGGTCCAAGACTTAGTTGTGAGCCGACATGTAAAGCCAAATCCCAAAGCAATAAACCCTTATGGCCCTTTTCCACACACAATTCTGCTGAAGGCTTTGCAGCCCAGGTGGTCTCTGAAATGCAGGGCTTCGTCGGGCCGTTATTTGCCCAGGACTGCTTTGGAACAAGCTGACATGTTTGCCCCGTTTTTTAACATCCGAAACCTTAAACCTTTAGCCCTAACCCTAAACATAAACCATTATAATACTTTCGACCATTCTTCAAACCTTCTGGAGCCTATTCGACCTGAGCGACAAGACCCTACAACCGTAGACTGGTTAGGGTTTAATAAGGGTTTAGGGCTTCGGACCTCAATCTTGTGCGCGTCGCGGTAGATAATTGGCAGTGTTCATAACAGTCTTCCCAAGCTGACGTGGATCAAGCTTCTGGATTATGGTGCAGGCTTCATGGTTTCGGCGTTTGTGTTCAGGGTTGAGGAATTGAGGGGTTAAGATTTTGGGACGGGGCTCGGGCTTATTGGGCTCTGGGCCCGAGGTATGTGAAGCAAATGATCGCCCTGGCTCGCAGGAAATGTGACACCACAGCTGCCACTGGTAGGTGGCTTTAGGGTATTGCTGTTCCTAGTGCCACCATGCGAACATGCAAAAAGCTCCGTGGAGCCAGTGAGCCAGGATCATGTTTCTAATGCTCCAGCCCGAAAACCCGAAACCCTAGACAACCACAAACCGTACACTCTGAAGCCAGGGTCCCTTTCGTCCGACTGTGAGAGGGTGCAGCGGGTCTTATTTCATCGAGTCTTCCCTATAAGATCGGTCCCAGGAGAGAAAACCCCGGAAAAGCCAGGGTACACATGGTCAGAAGCAGTGCGTACAGCATGGGCCTTTCCATGCCCTGCCCTGCCAGCACCTCGAAGTCTCTGGGTTTCGAGCTTCGGGCTGCCCATAGGCCCCTAAGTAGTTCCTTTTTGGTTATAGGATTCTAAATATAATCCCAAAAAGGAACTACTTGGGGGCCTCTGGGTACCCAAGCTTCTGCTAAGAAACTTAACCGTTTAGGGTTTATAGGGTCTAAAAACCCGTCTAAACAAGCTACCATGGCGAGATACGGAGCAGCGCTTTCAGTAAGGTAAGCTCCTTAAGAAGACTCGGTGCCCGGGTTGTGGGACCCGCGACATAGACATTATAGTAGTGTAGCACTCCTAGATTTGGGGGTTTCCGAAAATAGGGGGACCCTGATGTAGTACCCTAGATAGTAGGATGCCTATTATAAGGACCCCCAACTAAGGTACCCTAATTTTCGGAAAGTTCCATTGAACTGTGCACGATTTGGGGGGCCTCTCTCGCGGACCGTAAACGAAAGACACCCGAGTCCTTTCAAGATACAACAAGACCCGAAACATCCCTCAACTCTAAACCCTAAACCCTAAAACCCTAAACTTAAAAGCCCTAAACATCCCTAAACTCTAAACCCTAAACCCTAAACATCCCTAAACTCTAAACCCTAAACCCTAAACATCCCTAAACCATAAACTCTAAATCCTAAACCCTAAAGCCCTAAACTCTAAACCCCTAAGCCCCAAAACCCGGTGACCCTGAACGAGAAGACTGAGGTTTAGCCAACAACTCATAACACCCAGCTTCAACCGTGCATTGAAAGGGGCTTAGGGCTTAGGGTTTAGGGTTCAGGGTTTAGGGTTTAGGGTTCAGGGTTTAGGGTTTAGGGTTTAGAGCATTGAAAGGGGCTTAGGGTGTAAGGGCTGTTTAAGGGTTTAGGAGTTTAGGAGTTTAGGGTTTATAGGGGTTTAGGGGTTTAAGGGTTTAGGAGTTTAGGATAGGAGTTTAGGGGTTTATAGGGGTTTATAGGGCTTTAAAGGAGTTTAGTTAGGGATGGAGCACCCTGAGGCCTAAACTACAACCCCCAATTCCCGCAGCCTAGGTACAAAGGGTCCTAAGTACCTATATGGTCGAATGCAGGGTTTCTCTGTCTCAGGGCTTGGGTTTTAAGTGGTTTAGGATTTAGGGTTTAAGGTTTAGGGTTATTATGAATTAAGATTATGACTTGGGAAATGTATCCCCCCTACCACTACCTACGACCCTTCGGGGCAGTATGGAGAGCTAGCGCCCGCCTTGCGCTCGCGCAGGAGCTGTGCCGGCAGTCCGCAGCACGCCACCAGCAGAAGGAAGCTCAGAATCGCCCAGCAGGCCTCGCATCGGAGGCAAGACGGTTTAGGGCTTTAGGGTTTTTAGGGCTTAGGGTTTAGAGCTTTAGGGCTTTGGGGTTTAGGGGTTCGGGGCTTTGGGGTTTAGGTCTTTGGAATCTCACGTTTTCTTTTTTTTTTGGGGGGGGGTCTTAGGGTTCGGGGGGCTCAAGGCTGAAGCCTCCCAACCCGACTCTCTACCAGGACCCCCCCAGGTGCCCTTCAATGGAGCCCTTAGGGTCCTTCGTAGATGGTAGTTCGGGTACAACTGAACCCTAAGCCCCAAACCCTAAAACCCTAAACCCCATACCCCAAACCCTAAAACCCTAAAGCCCTAAAACCCGAATAGAGGGTAGCTGGGGGGATCTAGGGCAACCTCAGCCCGAAGCATCCAAAGCCCAAGCTCACTAAAAGAAACACTCCAACCCCAAACAAACGTAACACCGCCGGTTTTGAGTTTAGGGCCTAGGGTTTGGGGTTTAGGGCTTAGGGCTTAGGGTTTGGGGTTTGGGGTTTAGTGTGTAGGGTTTAGGGTTTAGGGTGTGGGGCTTAGGGTTGTGCAGAGCTCTGCAGCCGAAGAAGCCCCTAAAACAGTCTCAGAAATGATGAAACCTTATCAAGAAACCCTGTCGGACTCTTCCCAAACCCAAAGAGCCCGAACACAACCCTGTCGAAACCCATTCAACCCCTACCTGGTAGAATAATAGCCTCTTATGGGTTTTGGGCCATTATTTTACCTACTCTTGGGGGTTCTAAAACCCCCCTAAACCCGAGAACCTAGAGCCCTGAAGCCCTGAATCCCAAAAACCCTAAACCCTGAAACCCCTAAATCCAAAACCCTAAACCCTAAGCCCCAACCCCTAAACCTTGAAAGTTTCAAGGTTTAGGGTTTAGGGTTTTGATTTAAGGGTTTGAAACCCTTAAACCAAAAACCCTGAAACCCTAAGCCCTGAAGCCCTAAGCTTTATACCCATAGGCCCCTAAGTAGTTCCTTTTTATGGTCTATATTTAGAATCCTGTAAGGCAATCCCAAAAAGGAACTACTTTGGAGCCTATGGGCAGGATTACCTTATAGGAGTCTAAACATGAACCATAAAAAATAGGAACTACTTAGGGACCTATGGGTATAAGCGCTAAACTTCCATGTCGCGGTTGCTTGCCGAGGCACGCCACAGAGTACCGCCTGGGAGGCCGGTGCTACCTGGAGGTTTAAGGTTTAGGGATTTAGGGTTTGGGGGTTTAGGGTTCAGAGGTCAGGGGTTTAGGGTCAAGGGTTGTAGGGTTTAGGGCTTTCGCTTTTTTGCTAGGCGTTATAGGCTATTGTTTGGGGTTTGGGATGCCACGAATCCACAGTTGGAACATGGATTTAGAACGATTTCTGCTGGGATCCTTCGTGCTTCTGCTTCAGCATCTTGGCTTCAGAGTTCGGGGCGTAGGATTTAGCGCCTACCTTACATACAAGCCAGGTACGTAATCACAGGTTAAAGTAGATAAACGGGCAAGCTTAGGGCTTAGGGTTTGGGGTGAACACACATAACCGGATAACGAACTTGTTGGTACTGTAGTAGGGAAGCATGTGTTGATTGCTTACTTGTTGAGCAGCCATGTTTGTATCGGTACTTATTTGATTGTCCATTTCTCCAAACCCTAAAACCTAAATCCTAATCCCTGAACCCCTAAACCCTGCACCCTGAACCCCTACCCCTAAAACATTAGCAGTTCTCACTCGGACTCCATGGTAGACACGGGGACTGGAGAGTGGACACACTGAGCCCCTGAAGCCCAGAACTGTGAGACCTGTGATGTCATGAATTAATTAAGAAAAGGGGGTCTGTTCTGAGGTTTTGAAAAGGATTACGGTTTTGGGTACGAGGACTAGGGGGTAGTGATGTGCAACGAATGCAGACCTTAAGCCTTTAAACCCTAAAATCTTTAGCCAGAAACCCCTAAACCCTGAAACACTTGAGCCCTAAACTCCTAAGCCCTTAAACCCGAAACCCCTAAACCCCGAAACCCTTAAACCCTAACTCCTAAACCCTGAAACCCTAAACCCTTAACCCCTCTTCCCGAAATCCGTCCTTGTAGAAGAAGCGAGTACCTGATGTCCCAGAATGCTGCAGGGTATTCGACCTCTGCTGCTCGGTCCGAGTGAACAAACCATCGGAAGCTCTGGAAGATTAACCCTGAACACAAGCTTGTGCACCAAATCTTGACGTCATCCTCACCATTAACCCTCACGCATCCAGCAGCCACATGCAGGTAATTATCCACACCGAACTGAAAGTTTTCGTCCCGACTAACTACCAACCTCGCCGTCATCGTCGTCACCAGCTTGACTCTTTATGAGCATCCTCATAATCACAAATCAGCATCAGCAATGTCGCCCTCTGCCCAACCCGAACCCTCATCACCGTCATCAGCGCCAGTGTCTTGCGCATCACCCGGCAAGTGGCCTGGCAGGCATGAACCATTTGGCATTAATCATCATTCATATTCATATTCATATTCATATTCATATTCATATTCATATTCATATTCATATTCATATTCATCATCATCATCGTCATCATCATCATGGTTATCGTCCACATCATCATCGTCAATAATGTTGTATCAGGTCTCAATTTCGGCTTGGCCCGGTTAGGGCTGAGCTTCGAGCCTTTTCTACTCGAATCCCTCTGCCAAGCGTCAGCTGCAGAAGCACGGGAGAAGCAATTTCCTCCAGCAAGTCATCCCATTCTGGGCCCGGCTCCGACTCCATCCGTCACCCGCCTGCAGTGCAGTTCCGAGTGCAAAAATTCAGGATTAGCCTATATGCAATGACTAACGGATGTCGCAGGTACTCACAGTTGGGAATTCAAACCTTTCTGGGACCTTGACTTTATAGGGGTTGGGAGCTCATGGCATGGCAGAGTTGACGAATTTGAAGCTTGCTGCTTCCTGCCTGCTCCTGCCGCCTAGGCAGCGCGAAGAGGCCGCATTGCTCACAATTCAAGGTGACACGGACATGTACGGTGGCATAGACCTAACCACAGAGGGGTTGTCTGTGGCTGGAGCCGAAACGTTTTGCCGCATGTGCTCGGTAGATCCAAAGCTGTGATGTCGAAGGTTCCACGTCATAAGCATTGCCACATTGTTAGACCCGTTAACTAAGTTGACGGGTGACCAGTCTCTCTCTGTACAAAACTACTATATGAACGGCTGATACTCTGCCAGTGTGATACCGAAGCAAACCCATGAGCCTCGAGTACGTCACCCCAGTACCGCAGAGAGCCGAAGACCCCGCGTATTTATGACAAGGAATTGCAATTCCTAAACTCTAAGAGGCCTTGCTACTATATGGCTTAGGGTTTAGGGTTTAAAGTCCTTAATTCAAAGGTGCTGGGCTTTCTGGGTCATACTACGAATTCCGTGATGCAGACTACAACTCTGAGATGCACGCCCGTTGCATCATAGCTACCGTTTAACCCCTGACGAACCGCAGCGAGCGCAGTAGGGTCTGGGGTGTAGGGGAGACTGCACTTTATTGTGATATTGCTCTTGAAGCCGGTGTACTTCGTAAGTATGATTGTAAGTATGGTTGCGATAGCGAGTGAACATGTATTTACCAAAATCACGGATAGACACGTACATAGATGTTTGTCGCTTTTCAAGCCTCCCCTTTCCTCCGGTCATTCAATTTGGGATTGGGTCTGGTCTGCGTCTTCTCGCAGGGGTGGTGTGTGTTGGAAACCTGTCTTTTCAGGAATCTTGACGTAAGGCTGCTTCATGCTGCAAGCTGATTGCACAAACATGCACAACCCAAGACCCAAAGTTCCCAAGGCCAGTGCGAGACTTTGCCGGATCTTGTTCCTTAGCAGAGGCGCGAGAGGAGAGCGCAACGAGGCTCAGGGAAATTAGTCTATAGTGGGTTGCCAGTCCGATCTACCAGTAAAGGGTTTGAGCTACCCTGAACAACCAAAACCCAAAGCACCAAAACAGAAGCAACCTGCAAAAATAAGCCTAAATCAGAGGGGACTTAGGACTCTGCGTTCAGGAGATGACACGCGTGGGTCGATCAGTGCAGTCTGAAACAAGCCAGAGGTACTTTTGGAGAACAAGTGGTTTGGGGTTTTCAAGGCGCAGGGCTTAGAGCCTTCATGTAGGAACCTGATGAAGAAACCCTGGGCCCTTATTGGGGTTACTTAAAATGAATCCGAATATTTTGGGGTTATAAGGGCCAGGGTTTCATCGGGTTCTTACATTTAGGGTTCAGGGGCTTTGGGATTGGGGGTTTGCAGCCTAGGTCGTTTCAGGGTTTAGGGTTTAGGCTTTGGGTTTCAGGGTTTATGGTTTTGGGTTTTTAGGGCTTAGGGCTTGTAGGGTTCCCAAGTTCATGCCGGCGAAACACTTTAGCTGTCGAGCTGCTTGCTCAGTTGCGCAACTCGGTGTTGAGGGGTTTAGGGGTTTTAGGGGTTTTAGGGGTTTAGGGGTATGGGGGTTTAGGGGTTTGGGGTTTAGGGTTTAGGGATTTAGGGGTTTAAGGTTTTTCGGGGTTTAGTGGTTTTTACGGGATTAGGGATTTGGGGCTTAGGGGTTTTTAGGAGTTAAGGGGTTAAGGGGTTAGGGGTTTAGGGGTTTTTAGGGCTTCGGAGTCGGATGGTCGCTCCTCAAAGGCCCTGTACATTACTCGGTTCATCCTTAATTATCTTGCTTCCGCGAAAAGTTCCTGACCAAAAAAGGCACTGCAGTCAGGAAACCCCCAAAACACGATGGCAAGAAGAGGGTACTGCTGGCTAAGAACGGTTGGGAATACGGGATAGGGTAGAAGCTCAAAAGTTGGAAGCCCAATAGCCTTCAATCCTGAAGTCTTAAGAGCAATGTATAGGGACTCCCAGCACTACTTGTCCCTAATCAAGATTCCCACTTTTGAGGGGCTTACCATAGACCCTAAACCCTAAATCCTAAACCCTAGACGCTAAATCCTAAACCCTCAAGAGCTCCCGGAGCGGTCGGGGCAGCAGATCAGCTCAGCCGAAGCACAGTGCCTTCATCGCAGCGTGTGGGAAGCTGTGGGGAAGCCTCGGCCGAGCAAGTTGAGGGCTTGGCTTAGAAGCTCAGGGCTTATGGGCTTAGGAAACAGGGGTCCGCGGCCTTGGGGAAGAGGGCTCTAAGTTCTACCCATCTCGAAAAGGAAAGACTTCGCAGTGGCCTGCAAGCAAGTTACTTGGTTGTATAGGGTGTATATAACCCTCATTGCAGTGCTGTAGGGGTCGGAATAATTACAGAACATATGTCCCTATAGTCCCTATTATACTTGAGAGTCTACGAACCCTATGTACTCTGATTGCTAATCAAGGCCCCTACACATTAAACGTTAAATGCAACCCCCCCAACTACAACCGGGATTATGACTATGCTCAGTCAATGGGTCCGTCTGTAGACCCTGGTTTTAGGTGCAGGGCTTCGTCGGAGACAATCCAAACCCACATTGAATTCGAGTCGGGGTCCTGAACCCAAACCGTGAAGGCAACCCTATACCGTTGTACCCGAAACCCTAAACCGTAACCCCCTACCTTATGAAGCCTAAACTCCCACCAACAGTTTATTTTAGCTTTAAGACATTTCTACGCGTGAGTCTGAATCTACGCGTTAGGATTCGGAGTCTCAGCCGAAGGCGTCCAACTGAAGGCTAGGGGTGTAAAGGGCCAGGGTCCAAGGTTTAAGGCTGTAGCATTCAGGGTTTAAGTTAAACCCTAAAAGTCCAAGTACCTAATAATCATATACTCTCCCAACTATTAACCTAGATAAGTACTATCCGCAACCAAAGTACCTTATTCTTGGGTCCTGTGGACCCTTAGGGCAAGGACTACAAGCCGGAAAGTTGGCAGGTCCCCATCGCGATGCTCCTAGGCGAAAGAAAGTCATCTCTGCAGGGATCATCCTGAAGCCATGCTCAATTTCACTACACCACACTGTCATTCTCACAGGCCGAGTGTTTGGCATTAAACCCCGAAGCCGCAAACCCTAAATAACCTGCCATTTTTTAAAGACTCTCGCAAGGGAATCATATTAAGGAGCCCTCAAAAGGCTCAAAAAGCAGGTTTCTTCGAACCCAGTAAACGCCGGAAGGCCTGACAGAACCCCAAACCCAGCGTCCCCCAAGCCCCACCGGTTCGGTGCTTCGGATTGGAAGGGGGGTGGAAAGCTTCCGATGGGTACTATAGGGCCTATAGGGGCCTTGGTAATCAGAATGGGGATTTTGAGGGTTCTTATGCTACAATTAATTATGCTAATGGAGAAGGGAAGGGGAACATGCTTCGTGCTCTATCCCTGTATACTACAGAGTTTAGGGCTCAACGGCTTGCAGTTTTGGGTTGTAGTGTCTTTCTGTCGCACCCGACGTCTGCAGGTTTGTTTGTGGCATTCCAACTGCAACTCCCCATTCCGGAGAGCCTAATATACCCACTTACAACCCAAACCCAAATCATGAACCCAAACCCGAAACCTAAATAAAACCTGAACCCAAATCATGAACCCAAACCCGAAATCTAAACCCGAAGCCCACGACCCAAAACCCTAGATGCCAGACCCCTGAACTTTAACCCTTCTGTGCCCTAAACCGACCTCGAAATCGTCTGGGAAACACATCCTATCGCTATTGCGATATGGGGGTTTCCGAAAATAGGGGACCCTAATGTAGTACCCTAAAAAGAAGGCTCCTTATTATAAGGACCCCAAAATGGTACCCTAATTGTCGGAAACTCCCATATTACACTTTAAAACGAGTACCTGGCCGAGGACTTGCAGTGCCTCCCCTACTGCTGAGACTCCGATCTCGGACAGGTGAGGAATATGGGGGGCTCCGACAATAGGGGACCCTAAATTTTTTTCAGGACCCCAAAGTAAGGTACCCTAATATTCGGAAAGTCCCGTATGACTCTGATACTGTCTTCGAAAACCGGACCCGAAGGCTCCACTGACTACGGCTCCATGTACCTATTATGTAGTATATACATAGGCCTTTAAGTGACAGAAGTAACATAAGCCTCATAAGCCTATTAAGCAGCTTTTAAGAAACCCCCGTTATAGGAACCCCTTTAAGGCCCATAAGCCTTTTGGTATCGAGCGAGGGCACAGTAGGGCCCCAGCCGCTCGGCTTTGCTGCCACCACTCCGGCGCCGGAAGAGTTGCCAAGCGCGAGGTTGAAAATGTGGGCTTTCGGGACTTTAGGGCTCATGGTTGAGAAGCTCATGGGTGAGGGATGGTGAGGGGAATATATCTAGCCTTCCGGTATTTTAGCCAGAAACATGGGAAGACACTTCTTCAATACTCTCTACATCCCTTGGGCGGCCTCTTCTCTAACGTAGTGCTATGAACCGAGATGCGCGAGGAAGGGAGCATGTGTAGCAGAGATACGAGAACTCCACTAGCCTAGACCCCACAACCTTGAACTCTAGGGTAGCCCTCCAAATTAGGGGCCCTTTTCGGTCCCCACTATAGTACAGCACCCTTAAATGGAATCCTAAAATGGACCCTCTTTTAAAGAACTACCCTCTAACTTCCAGAAAGACACCTCTAGGCTCATCCTGAGAATGGACCACAGACCCATGTGGCGATTCAACTACAGACTCACGATTCAATCTCGTGACAGGTGTCACTTCAGCTGTGTATCCCCTTCCATTGGAGCAATCTTTCTTTCTGGTTCCTAAACCCTAAACCCTAATCTGTGTCAGCCCTTTCAGCTCCCTGTCCGATTCTATGTAAAGACCTACACAACGTGACTAGCGAGGCCGCGTCGCATGTCACTGTCACATCGCAAGATGGTTTGGAGTGCGGAGCGGTTTCTTTATAGTCACGCCGAATGATTGGCTGACTTTTCGGACGGACACGCGATTTCGAAGGAGTCACAGCCGAGTGAAGCTCCTCTCCGAGCATTCCCCCCCTGCGTCAGTGCGACACGCCGCGGTCCCTCATCTGACCTCCAACCAACCAGCCCCGCGCAAGAAAACATCGAATCGCCTTGCCGCCAGTGCACAGGCTCCTGCTTAGTTTGTATACATACTCCGGATGTAGAGTCGCAGCTGGCCGATCGGCTTGATGCTCCAATGACGTTTCCTGCATGTCTCGAAGGGGATGGACACACACACACACACACCGATGTCGCGGATCTGGCCGTTTCGGGTACATGTGCGATATGGGTGCCGTGTATGATATGGACCCATACTCAAAGCCGAATCGACCATAAAGGCTCAACCCGCCGCCTGAGGATTTTTTGTGCTGTGTAGTTGGTGATTTCAAGAGGTGCCAGGAGGACAGTTGTTGAAGTCGGTCAGTACGCACCAAATGTACATGCTCGGTGTAGACAGCGGTGGATATCTCTATATATGAATTTATATCCCTCTTTTTGTTTATCTAATTCTCTATCTTCGTCCATATCCGTATACATAATATCGGTATCTTGCATATATATATATATATGAGAGAGAGAGAGAGAGATATATATATATACACACACATGCCGACAAGGCGGTATTACTGCTCTCCGAAGAGGAAACCTTAAACTCTGATGTCATCTATAAAGCCTTACACCCGAAACCCTAACATCCACAAAACAAAAACGCAAAACCTAATATACCCCAAACCCTTCAACCTCAACAAAACCCTGTCAAACCTGAACTCCGAAACATTTCGGTCGCACGACGCTTGCAGCGTGTGCCAGTGTCTCTGCACCATTTGGGGGGTCCGGAAGCCGGCTTAGGCGTCTGTTTGGGGGTTCCTTTACGGGTTCCTCTAAGGCGGGCATAGGGGTTTAGGGCTTTAGGGCTTAGGCATAGGGTTTGGGGCTTAGGAGGTGCCACGGGTCAGCAGCCGGAGTTCTAGCTCCAGCTAGGAGTGTAGGGCCAGTGTGGTGTTTAAGGTTTAGGGCTTTAGGGCTTGGGGTTTCGGTACGGCATCGGCTTCTGGCTACCCCAAGTCTCCACGACTCACGCTGACCCTGGCTTGGTTTAAGCCAGGATGTGCCTGTTAGCCATCTGACCAAGCTACAGCACTGATCGAATCGCCTGGGTAAGTATGGTCTGTCACTGTCTGCTGTCGTCGATGGGAGGTATGGGCAAAGATGTGCTTCAGGAAAAGAGGCGGTGGATAGAAGTCTCCTATCTATATCCTGCCCGCTGAAATAAAAAACTTTGGTGTTCAAGCGGCTTCGCGATTGCAAAGCAAGGTGCCGCCGCAGTCTCACATGCCGAAAGCATCCAATACAGCCTGCGTCGGATTGCCAAAGTAAGGGGCTCCTACGGTGGATAAGAGTTGTGTGGCATTCGCAGCGGTCGGTCGCTAGCTTCGGAAGCCGACGGAGTAGAACGACTGCTTTCTAAACTCTAAAGCCTTAAAGCCCTAAACCTATCAAAACCCTAAACCCTTAAGGCCCACCTATCAAAACCCTACACGCTTAAAGCCCTAACCCTATCAAAACCCTAAACCCTTAAGGCCCTAAACCTATCAAAACCCTAAAGCCCTAAAGCCCTAAACCTATCAGCCCATAAACAGCGATACCACCCTCTCCTGAACTCCTGCATTGGCGAGACGAACCCAGCACATCCCAGGACGAAGTGGGGCATATCTGCTAAAGCTGAAAAGTTCCGTGAACAATCCCGTCCGTCCCGTGGGCAAATGTCAAGAACCCTGACAACAGCGGAGCCTGAAACTGTTTCAGGGTTTAGAGTGCCTCCTATGTAAAGACGAGGACGACTCCTACTACTACCACTGCTGCCACGACGACAAGGAGAAGTAGATCAAGCCAAAGAGCGACCCTCACTTCAGATGCTACAAAGGTATGCGGTTTAGGGTTTAGGGTAGCGGTTTAGGGTTTATGGTACCGGTTTAGGCTTTTGGGTAACGGTTTAGGTTTTAGGGTAACGGTTTGGGGTTTCGGGCCCGAACTACACCTCGAAGGGCTTCCAGAGCGACTCGAGGCTCCAAGCCCTCAGCTGAGTTCTTGTTAGGAACTTAACTCAAGTTACCATTATAGGGATCTATAGAAAACAATTATATGATGGTAACTTAAATTAAATCCCTTAACAAGAACCCAGTCAATCTTGTTCCGATTCCTTTTGAAGGGTAGACTAGAAGGGGGACAGCTAGCTACGGCGACTGTAATGAAGGTTTGGGTGCTAGCAACCCGCAGACTCTGATGCATTGACCAACTTGTCCACGAGAACTCCGGACCCTAAACCCTAAACCGTAAACTTTAAGGTTTAGGGTCCCCTAAACACACCCTATACAGTTGAGGGTTGAGGGGTTTATAGGGTTTAGCCCTAAATCCCCTAAACCCTAAACCCCAAGCTAAGGCTTAGGGTCCCAGAGCCTGCTGCTGCTCGCTGATTTCTGCGGCGGGAGCGCTAGCAGCCGGCGGAGCCTTGGCATTTCGACTTTAGGTGTCGAGTCCCTTTTGATTAAGGGCTTATATACTCAGGACTCGGGCAGCAGCAGCAGCAGCAGGAGCAGTAGCAGTGCAGTGGTAGCGTGGTAGTGGTAGTAGTAGTAGTAGTAGTAGTAGCAGCAGTAGTAGTAGTAGTAGTAGTAGTATCTAGCGGTCGTAGTAGCAGCAGTGACTCTGCCAGCAGAAATAGTCGCGGTCGCAGTAGTATTAGCAGAAGCGCAGCGCTACACAAAGATCATTCGTTCGATGTGCACTGCGCGGACTTTCTGACCCCGGACTCGATCCAGGTCTGATATACTGTTACACAAAAACATGATGAAAAATGTATTCACGCATAGATACACTGGCTGCAATGCCAGGCACCCACCGAGTCCAGCAATGATAATTGAAATCACAAGGCCTGCATTGCGGCTCCCCTATCTCAAGAAATTCGCATCAGAGTCTTGGCAGGCCAAAGCAATCCTAGATTCTTAAATCCTTCTAAATACTCGAAAGGGTAGACCCTGGATGTCCTACAGTCAACTCCAGAATGTAAACTTGAAACACGGACTAAAAGACGTTTCGTGCATGGGCTCCCAAACTTGACACCTTAAAGTCATCGGGAGAATAATGCTCCAGCTGTCTGGCCTCTGAAACCCCAGAAGAACCCTCAAAACAACACGCGAAACCTGTAAGTAATGACCCTGAAAACCGATTAAAATCTTACATCCCAAACCTTAAACCCTGAACCCTAAACCCTAAACCCTTGACTACCCCACCCCCGATCCGGGAAGACCTCAAGTGTCAGTGATTGCAGCTCTGAGCCTAATACTTCTCAGTTAAGCAGTATACCTTAGACTACAATCAGATGATTATGAAAATTATTATCGATAACCGTTTTCATGAATATTCAAGCTATACTTCACCAGTATCTGGAAAAGCGAGTATAAATAAAGAAGACTCACAGATCTTGTAAGGGGTCCGTGTCCTCAGTTCTGCAGGTTCCTTTGTGAACGCATCTACCCAAAAGCAGGTCAGGGCAGTTTCCATGACTTACGGAAGCCTCCCTGTTTCAGGAGCCTTGTGCTCTGAGACGGTGACCTGGCCATAGCCGTCGGCTCCTGCAAGCTCCGGAAGTCAGGATGGAGAGCTCCACTGTCCAGGTTTAGGGGTTTAGGGGCTTAGGGTTTAGCGTTTAGGGTTGTCTAAGGCTTGTCAGGCTGTCGGGCTTGCGATTTTAGGGTTTGCGGTTTAGGGGTATACGGGGAGTAGGCTATGCGGTAAGGTTTCAGGTATGGTGATGCTGACTCTGGCATTTTCGTTTTGAACTAACTTGCTTTGGTGCAGGGTGTTGGCAACTGTGGTTCAGAGTCCAAGGGGCAGAGGGGGGTTGTTAATTATGGTTTAGGGGTTCAGGGTTCAGAGCTTTAGGGGTTTAGGCCTGGTGGCTTTCACTAGGGTTGGAGGTTGCGATTAATGTGTAGATTCGCCGTGTTCGACCCTGATCTCATAGAAGGTCCTGGAAAGAATTTGAGAGAGAGTTTGGGTGTACTCGGTTGCGTTGAACCCATGCAGAGGGTTGGAGCCCACCGTGCCAAATTTTCAGACTGCCCTAAACCCTAAACCCTAAATTTCTCATCAGCCAGCAACAGCAACGCGAAGTCGTAAAATGAGTATAAATCCTAAGTGACTCTATGACATCAATACTAGCAGGGTTTAAGGTTCGAGGGCTTTAGGCTTTAGGGTTCGGGCAGTTAGGGTTCAGGGGCTCACAAATTGGCACCGATTAGGTTTCTGAAAAAAAAAGACCCAACGCCAATCCCCCCTCTCAGATCGCACAAACTGGAAGCCGTTGCTCCGAGAGACACTGTAACCGACAACTCGCTGGGCCAGCGACCGGCGGACATGGCTGGCGCGCTAAGCTTGCCTGGCACCTTGGTAGCTCTGCTTTGCTCTTAGACGGCGGGGTTTCTGAGTTCAATGACTTCTCATGTCGTGTGCGAAGTTTTGGAGAAACTAAGGACGAAAGAGAGCGAGAGAGAGATGGAGACCGTAGTACTGGAGATCGTAGTCGTGGTCGTAGTAGTGACAGTAGTAATCGTAGTTATCGCAGCAGTCGTAGTAGACGGAGCACTAATCGTTGTGCTCGCCGCCTGAGCTGAATCCGCCTTACCATCAAAACACCTGGCACTTTACGACGGCACCTGCAAAAAATCAACATTGAACCGAGCGAGCTACAGCCCCATGTCGAAAAAATCCTCAAATAACACCAAGCCGTAAACCCCAAACCGACCCCTACACTAACATCTATGATAAGCATTTTCACTAATACCGAAAACAAATCACACCGCCCTGGCCCGAGCCCCAAACCCACAAGAAACAAAGACCAAACCACGCGGACCCCTTGCCTGAACCTACGACTATCGAAAGAAACCACAAGAAGAATCACCACTGCGACTCCCCCGCAAGCACCAGCAAGTTCAATGCCCGCACCAAAATCCCAAACCCTTCAACCCTTAAACCCCAAACCCTAACTTGTGTACTTGTTTAGGGTTAAGGTTTTAGAGGCCCTAAATACCCTTTTGGGTACCTTTACTCCGGCCCGGCCTCTGTGTAGCCTGATTCCTGGACCTTGGCAACTTCCTCAAAGTGGCCATCGTAGGCCTCAACATGAAAGTAGGCTTGTTGAAGTGTCCGGTCGATGGGCCTTTCGATACAAGGGGCTTTAGTTTTTAAGGTTTAGGATTATAGGCTTTTGGGGTTTTGAGGTTGAGGGTTAAGGGGCACTGGGGGGTTGAAGAACTTAGCATTTCCCCGTTGTGGCTAAGTGGTTTTGTAAGGTCGCAGTCGATAGTCATTACCACTCCTCGCCGCCGAGCCGGGCGTGTGCTAGATTAGATTGCGAGCATGCCGACGCACTCGACGACGATTCAATCTTAGAGCCCTAAACCCTAAACCCTAAACCCTAAACCGTACTTCATATTCAGTCATGGAGCATCGAAGCCGACTTTTGAACCCGAAGGCTCCCATTCCAAGTTGCCAGGTAGGTCAACAAAGGCGGGGGTCTGGCAAAAACCTTGACCCAAAGGCTCCATGTACCTTTATTGTAGCTACTTAGGCCTTAAAGGGGTCCCTATATAGGCACTTTAAGGCCTAAGTATCTACTAGGAAGGTACATGGAGCCTTTGGGTGAAGTGAAGAGGACATGCACTTTCCCCACACGCACGCACACTGAACATCACTTAGACCCACGCACGCCGAACAATCCAAACCCCAAACACCCTCATTTCCAACCAGAACACTCTCTAAACCCTAAAAGCAAAGAAGCCACAAACCCTAACCGCCACAGCCCTAAACCCCATACGCTGTAAAACTCATGCCATGAAGCCGAAAGCAAACGAGCTCCTAAGCCTAAGCGGCTGACATTATCGCGAGAGGAAAGCTTTGGGTTTCGGGCTTAAGCCTTAGGGTATCTAGGTTTTAGGGATTAGGGTTTAGGGTATTTAGTTAAATTACGTTTTAGGGTGTTTAGGTTTTTGGGTTTTTCTTAGGGTTTGGGGTATGCCTTCCTCCACCGTAAACTCTGACGCTAGATCCTCAACCCGAAATACTCCACCCCCAGCCCCCGTTCGCCTTCGATCCAAAGAAACGACAAAAAAACCCTAAACCCCTGAACCCCTAAACCCTAAACCCCTAAACCTCTGAACCCCTAAACCCCTAAACCCTCAACCCTAACCGTGAACCCCTAAACCCTAAACACCCTAAACCCCTAAACCCCTAAACCCCTAAACCCTCAACCCTAAACCCCTAAACCCTTAAACCCCTAAGACCCTAAATCCCTAAACCCCTAAACCAAAAACCCCTAAACCCCTAAACCCTTAAACCCCTAAGCCCCTAAATCCCTAAACCCCTTAACCAAAAACCCCTGAACCCCTGAACCTCTAAACCCCTAAACCCTAAACCCCTAAACCCCTAAACCCCTAAACCCTAAACCATAAACCCCTAAACCCCTAAACCCCTAAACCCTAACCCCTAAACAGCGGTCCATCCATCCGGAATCCGAGAATCCCTCGGCCCAGGCCCCCTGAAGCCCTCGAGGCCCGAATGCCAGGCCTCCTTGAAGATTGTGGACATGCCCTCACCTCGAGTTTAGGGGTTCAGAGGGTTTACGGGTTTAGGGCTTAGGGTTTAATTAAGGTTGAGGGTTTAGGGTCTAGGATTTAGGTGTTTGGGGGTTTAGGGTCTAGGTTTTAGGGGTTAGGGGTTTAGGGTTTAGGGTCTAGGATTTAGGGATTGCCCCGGTTTGGGGGGGGTTGCGGAGTCCTAGCAGCGTTCCATTGCTCATGCTATTTATGTGGGCTTTAGAGGTGAGGGCTTACAGAATTTCGGGTTCCTTGAAGGCTTCCCTGGAAGGTTGTAGACCAAGCCCTCACCAGCTTAGGGCTGAGGTGCCTACCTAAACCCCCAAAAGCATGTAAAATAATGGCCCAAACCCATAAAAGGCTATTCTTCTAGATACCTTTTGGGTCCAGGTATGAGTTATATAAGGCTTCGTCAGGGCTTGCTTGGGGTTCCGCTCTTTCTTCCTCATTCTGCGATAAGCTTATTGGTGTCAATGGCTTTTGGGTTTCGGGCTTTGGGGGCTGTTGAGGTTTAGGGTTGTGTTTTTTCCGGTCTAGTGCTTGGAGCGTATTCGGGCTTTATAGAACCCCTATAAGCCTCCATAAGCTCCAAGAGATGGAATTGGGACTTTCCGAAAATTAGGGTACTAAGGATCCTACTATTGAGGGTGCCTTTTTGTTAGGGTCCCCCATTTTCGGAAACCCCCAAACCCCTAAACCCTCCACCAAAAAACCCTAAACCCTAAACCCCTAAACCCTAAACCCCCAAAGCCCCTTCCTCTTCCGGGCCAAGTCGCCAAAGGAGACTGCCAGCATGCTGCCTGTTATGGACCTCGCAGGGACAGAAGGCTTCGACAACCTAAACCCCAAACCCTAAACCCCAAAACCCTAAACCCCAAAACCCTAAAACCCTAAACCCTAAACCCCTAAACCCTAATCCCTAACCCCTAATCCCGAAAACCCTAAACCCTATAAACCCTAAACCCTAAACCCTCAAACCCAACACCCGAAAACACAATCTATGCGCGGAACTCCTGAAGCCTAAAACCTTGAGTAAACAGACAAATCCCGAAACGGTAGCACAACCCAGCCGAAATCCACACGCCTCGAGGCCCACAAACGACAAATTGCTTACAGCTTCTAACACCTTGAGTATGCATGTAAAAAACAGAAAAATGTGAAGATGCATGTATGTACACATAAGGAAACAGATGACCAAATAGCAATGAACGAATTAAAAAAATATCTATATCTATATCTATATCTATATCTATATCTCTATCTATCCATCCATCCATCCATCCATCCATCCATCCATCTATCTATCTATCTCTCTATCTACCTATCTATCTATCGATCTATCTATCTATCTATCTATCTGAATCTATCTATCTATCTATCTATCTATCTATGTATGTGTATATATATATATATTTGTAGTTTTGTATACATGAGTTGCAAAGAGCCTTCGGCAAACATGTAACAGTTGGTGACATTCTCACCCTGACAGGGGCAACCACAGCAACTCAATCTAAGTCCAACCTTACATGTAACCCCAAGCCTTAAACCCTAAACCCTAAATAAGCCCAAGCCCTAAACTCTGAACCTTAAGCAGCAAGCCTTCAGATCCAAATTGAACCCGACTTCAAGGGGCCAAGTTTCAGTGTCCAGTTTCAATGTTTGAAGTTTAGGGAGTTTCAGGGGTAGAAATACGGGTTAGGGCCGGTCAGGGTTTAAGGGGTCAACCCCAAACGTCCAGGACGGAGCGAATAAGAGCTCGCATCGAAGCTTGTTCCATTGCACCTATGCTGTACCTATGCCTGTAATGGTTGTGCTGTTTGTAGGATCATCCCATTGGGATTCGGCAATCAACTCTGGCCGCCTGGCGTCAAGGAGGTTGGGGAACAGCTTGGACGCAACCGCCGGGCCATTGGGATGGGTTTTGCTTGGTGTGTGTTCTTGGAGCCACGCTTGAACTTTCTCCAGGCGATTGCCCACGTCCGCCGACAGCCGGGGGACCGTGGTCAGTTGATGAAGAATGTTTTGAAGATCGTCTTCACGGGCCAGAAAGCCCCATGTGAGCTCGGCTCAAGGTGACCTGTTGGCAACCTGGCCATGATCCCGTCTTTCTGTCATGCAGGCATCAGCAGATCAACTCTCGGTGTGTTACTCAAGAGTTTGGCTTACGTGGATGAAGTGCTGGCAAAAACAAAGCTCAATCTTGATATACCTGAACATAACCTTCCTGAACGTGTTTGACTCCCCCGAACCCAAAAGGTAGAAATGCCCGAAAACCGAGTCAACACCACTACCGTTAGTGCCCGCTGGGTAGACCCTCAACACCCCTAAACCCTAAACTCCAAATCATGAACCCCTAAAGCCTAAAGCCCAAACCCTCAACCCTACATGCTACACTCTCAACCCTCAACCCCAAACCCAAAATCCTTTTAAACCCTAAACCCCTCAACCCTAAACCCTAAACTCTCAGCCCTGAACTCTAAATCCCAAACCCTAAACCCTGAACCCTAAACCCCCCAACCCTAAGTCGCAGTCCTAAACCTCCCAAGGCCCCGGCCACGAAAGGCCTTCCACCTTGCCATCCCTGGGCCCGGATGTGTGGGTTTTTTTTGAGGGTTTAAGGCTTAAGGTTTCGGGGTTTAGGGCTTTAAGGATGTAGGGCTTTAGGGGTTTAGGGGTTTAGGGCTTTAGGGTTTTGGGGGTTTGGGGCTTGTCTGAGTTTGTGTACGTTTGCTCGGGCTTCTGTAAGGGACGCATAAACTAGGCTCTTCAGCAACCCCCCGAAAAAAAGTATCTACTTTTTAAGGTTAGTTGTAATATACTAGGAACCCAGGAACCCAAAAAGGAACCCAAAAAGCAAAAAAGGATGCTACTGAGCAGCCTAGTATAGGGGCGTAGTCAGAGTTTGGTCTTTGCTTGAAGTTGGGGCGGGGGGGGCTATTAGCTGGGGTTTCAACGGGCAGAGGTTTGTACAGGATCCTCTTTAGGGTTTAAGGTTTAGGGGTTTAGGGTTGGGGGTTTAGGCCTGAGCGTTTAGCGTTTAGGGTTTGTTTGCAGGGTTGTCGGGTTGATCAAGGAGCCGAATTTACCCTCGTCTTCAAGGCTACCTGGGCAGCTCCAAAAGCCCAGACCCCTGGGAGGATCCGAAGAGTAGATCCCTGACGGGAGTAGTGTAGGGTCCTTGATTAGGGGATCGACTTTTGGAATGGACACATTACATCGCGACGACATACCTTACTGATATCCTGACTGGTCCATTACAAACCTCCGGCATGCCCCTGCTTCAAAGCTACTGTGTCGAGCAGACGAGTAGCTGCCCACGAAAGGGACTTCGTCTAGGTTCTGCGGGTCACGCTGCGCGGGGGCGCAGTGGATTCGGGCGCTGAGCCAAGAACGTAGATGTACAAGGAACGGTAATCTCCTGCAGGGATTTGGGGCTTAGGGTCATGTGTAAGGTTCTTAGCCCTCACAAGGCCTGTTCTCGTTCCTTTTCCAGAAGGGGTATAGCCTCATGGGAACACCCGTTTTTTGAGATTCCCTCAGTGATCCTGAACCTCCGAACCCTGATCCTAAATTTCCATGCAGAAAACAGGAAACTAGGCCGAGGGGCACTGACAGCTTCGCAAGCTGCCTCCACGCGTGGCCTCTCGCGTGGGGATGCTTCTCTTCTTAAGGGCCAGCTCCGATCGTTTAGTCTTGGGGGTGTTAGTGTTGATGGGTTTGGGGTTTAGGGTTGTTTACCAGGACATCCCCAAGTGCCCTTTAGTAGAGCCCGTATGGTCCTGAATAGTCGGTACTTAGGGGTATATTACAGGGTAGTTGGGGGGGTCTAGGCAGGGTTTAGGGTCTCGGGTTTCAGGCTTTATGTGGATCCCTGATTGCTGACTCCCCTCATCAGGATTGTAATAGGAATCCGAACTACAGTTGATGGTACAAATCTTGCATTACCTATACTAATGCCCCTAAACTATGAGAATTATGCTGTACTTTAAGGAATATACCATAACTCCCATAGTTCAGGGGCAGGATTTATATCATCAACAGTAATATTAAGGACTAAGGACGTTCATGAGGAACACGGGTCCAATGCAGGTTCGTGGTTCAGGGGTTCAGGTTTAGGGCCTTGGGGTACAAGGGTTGTTATAAGGGTGGGTTTAAGGTTTAGGCTAGGTGTTACTAGAAGGGCTGCTAGAAGGATTGCTCTTCATGAAGGCTAGAGAGGTTACTTTCAGCGTTGATGTAGAGGTTGCTGTAAGATTTTTGGATTTATGGGTTCAGGGTTATGGCCCTGAAATCTTAACTCTAGAAGCTCCGGACAAGGTTGCTACTAGTAGGTCGCAAGATTTTGGGGCAGGATGTCTATATACCGTGCAAGGAGCAGTCAAACTGGGCTCTGAAGTAATCACTGAGAAAAAGTCTAAACTTGCATTTCACAGTCATGCTTCCTTTCTGGATCAACTACGAAAAATATTACTAAATCATGGTGCTCCAGTACCCAGGACCAACTATGCAGGCAACTGGGCTTGTAGGGATGCACCAATCAAAGCAACAAGCTTCCAAGCCCTAAGCCCCTAAACCCCAAGCCCTAAACCCCCAAACCCAAGGCCGATAAGTTCAGCAGTTCAGGGAAGCAAACGGGGCCCAGTCAGGATGGCTCAGAGTTCAGGGCTTCGGGCCAGGCCCAAACCCTAAAGGCACCACAAACTTCAGCACTTTTTGAATCCACCCTAACCTGAGTTGATGAGTTCATAAGCACAAAAGAAGTGTACACTTTCAGTTCTATAAGGGATGACTATTCTCCCCAAAAGTTTGAAGTGTAGTAATTCCGCGATCAACCCTAACCCCCCCAGGCACCTACTATATAGGGTACTACAGCCCCTAGGGCCCTATATAGTAGGTACCTGGAGGGTTAGGGTGGGTAACAATGATGCCTTCCATCTCCTGTGCCCAAATGACGACAGTGTTGTCCCAGCTCCTTCGCGGAGTGCTTCTTAGGGACAGGGCCGAAACAGCTGAGGGCCTGTATGTATGTACAGCTAAGATTTGGGAGCGTAGGTTATTGCTGGCGTCTGTTATGATTTAAGGGTTTCAGGATTTGTGTGTTTAGGTTTGGGAGGGGTTTGGGGGAGCACGGCACGAAACTTTCCAAGCTGCTTCTGCAACATGGCAGTCGCGAAGCCCCCCTCTTCCCCCGTTGAGGTAATGCAGGGACCGGAGTAATTAGAATCCGGTTTCGGGGCATACTCTACCGCAACGAAAAGGAGGAACCTTAAATATAGCAGTACTGGTAACTTAGGTATAAGCCCGAAGAAAATAGGGGACCCTAATATAGTACCCTAAACAGTAGGACCCTTAGGATAAGGACCCCAACATAAGGTACCCCTACATTACCCCCGTGGTCACTGCGCAGCCCAATGCATCAGAAGCAGCTGTGACTCGGCAGCTCCTTGAACTAGAATTCCTCACCCCAAACCCAAGGGCTCCAAGTATGCAAATGGTACCTACCCTGGGGCCTAAAGTCTATAAATAGGACCTACTTTGGGCTGTTTGGACCCCCAAAAAGACCTAAATGTGCCCCAGTAGCCTGCCATAAACCCAAGCCCTAAACCCACTAACAGAACCCAAACATGAAGCTCCCAAGAAGCCCTCATAAACTCCAGACCTAAACCCAAAGAGACCGTAAACCCTCAACCCAAAACCCGAAGA
>CAJNJA010060786.1:0-17020 GCA_905231915.1 Symbiodinium necroappetens
GCAGCAGCAGCAGCAGCAGCAGTGGTAGTAGTCGGAGGAGGAGGAGCAGTAGTAGTAGTAGTAGTAGTAGTAGCAGCAGCGGTAGTAGTAGTAGTAGTAGTAGTCGTAGTCGTAGTCGTAGTCGTAGTCGTAGTCGCGGTAGTAGTCGTAGTGTGAGTAGTAGTAGTAATAGTTGTAGTAGTAGTAGTAGTAGCAGGAGGAGTAGTAGTAGTAGTAGTTGTAGTAGTAGTAGTAGTAGTAGTAGTAGTAGTGTTGTAATGGTAAGAAGAAAGTTAGTAGAAGCAGAAGTAGTAGCTGCAGTTCTTTGAGGATTCCTGAAGTCTTCAAGTGAGTTTCGGTGTGCTGGGTGGGATTGGATGTGTGTGCGGACAGTACCATCTCTAAGTTGCCGCGATTGCGGGGCGATCCTTGTGGTCAGAGTCGTGACTGCTGCCCAAAAGGCTCAAGAGAGGCTGCATGAGTGCATCCTGGCGAGTGCTAGGCCCTTAGAGCCTCGGTCATAGGGCGAAGATGCACTCTGCCCGTGCACTCGGACTTAGGCGTTGTACTTACTATAATACTATAATAATTGAATGGATGTAATTTAGCATGCAGTCCGTGGTGCGGGCTGTTGCGGGCTTCTGCAGGGATGTTGTTCTACAGCGCTTCAGGCAGCTCACGTAAATATGAGACTTTGCCTCATCGTGCCGCTACAAAACCCTGACTCAGCTGCGCAATTAACACATGCAAATGTACTTGTCTGACCTGGAAAGCCAGCAGAAAGATCTCTTCCGAGTCTCTATGGTAAAGTTGCACACTCGGACCAGAAACGAACAGCTGACGATCAGAATATATAGGCATGAATCATTGCCCACAGTGTTTCCTCGGATTCTTTGTTGTGTTCTTATCGTATAACATACCCCAAAACCCTAGGTATCTATGAAGTGTATTGAATCTGACTTATCTCTGTCGTTGTTTTGCCAGTGAAGACCCTGCATCGTAGGTTCGTCCTAGCCAAGCGGGAGGCAAAAAGAGTTAAGGGCACCTTGTTAACAAAACGACGGACCCAGATCCTCCCCAAATCACTCAAGTCTGCTTCGAGCCTAGGCGTCGCAAACGTCTCAAGAGCGGGGTGAGGCTGAAGTACGCCGCCTGCCCAGCCAAAGGGACTGGGTTTGAAGCTCCTTTCAGGGTTGAGGAAAGGAGCCCAACAGCATAGGTTTTTGCAGAATGATATATATATATATATGTCTATAGATAGCATACGCTTATGGTCCCTATTTAAACTATACCAAACATACACTCGTGGTTTCAAGTCTTCTGCACCGATTTTTGGGCTGGCTTGGCGTCGCCAGAATGGTTTTTCATTGAGAGGTCAGTGGGGGAGGCATTGTGGGCTTGATTCAAAGTTGCATGTCTGCGACGTCGCCTCGACCTCTGCGCTGCACACAATCTTACTGTTCTTGCAGCAGGCAGTCTTCTCCTTGTCATAGCGTTGCCTGTGTGTTGCGCTTCGAGGTGCTGGCGGGTAAGAGCCCTGAACGTTGTCCTCGTTGCTAGCTGATACTCAACGCGTTTCTTGGTTCGGTGCTCGCCATCATTGTCACCAGTTTTTCATGAACGTCACTAATTCGGCTCTTCCTCGTTGACAGCTCTCCTATTCCCATCGCCTCACCTGTTATCATCATCCTAAACCCACCCTAAACCTAGCCCTAAACCCTATAAGCCTCAAATCAGCCCTGCCTTCATCGCAACAGTTACGTTCTTCGGCGCAAAACACAGCTTTGTTGTCAGCCTCTGAGGTCTCAGAAGCCAGGCCATGGCTGGCAGCGTTGTGCATGTCATGCAAAAGGGGGTCTATTAGGGTTCAGGGATTGGGGTTTAGGGATTAGAGAGTTTAGGGATTGGAGTTTAGGGTTTAGGGTGCAAAATCGCCTAAGATTCAGATGGTCCTGGAAGCTTCTTACGACTTGCGGGTGCTTGCGACCCCGAACATGACAACGACATTGGCCAAGGCCTGAGTAACAGCAAGAATCTTACTGTTCAGTGAAGGATTTATTTTGGGGTTCGTCATGCTCTGAAACCTCCAGCATTCGAGGTTTCTTGGTGAAGCTGCTTCGTCCAGTCTTCCTTGCATCAGCATTCTTGAACTTCCAAGCTGTGTGAGTGCAAAAGTATCGTGAACATTTATACTGGCTGGATACCCCGAACAATCGCATTCGGGGGATGCGGAGGCCCGCCTGTCGATGTATGCGGGTCCTGTCACACGCACGTACACAGTGAGCCAGGGAAGCCGAGAAAGAAGAGAGAGAGAGAGAGAGAGAGATAGATGAAGAGGGGGCTTAAAACGCCTCTCATGCCCTGGCGAAGAAGAGATGAAGAGGGCTGTACCCGGCTCCCTAGGCCCTAGGCCTTCGGAAAGGAAAGAAGGAAGATGCATACGAAACCTAACATAACAAGGCTTTGTCAACCATAGCATATACATAGCATAACATGACACAACACAGCATGACATAGTACAGCACACGCACGCATGCACGCATGCACGAAAGCCGAAGGAACAGAGCCACACATATCAATCAACCAACCAATCTAATCTATATGCGCACACACACACACGCACACCCAGGCCATGCGAGCTCCAGTCACATTTGCTTGAAAGCCGTGAGGATTGCAGTCTGATGCATGAGCTCGAGGTGACGAGGTGGTGCTAATACTGGAATCCTTCAGCATCAGTGTCGAATATTGTCGAACGGTGGAGCAAGAAAGTAGAAGATTGCACAACTTTTCTTCCCTTAAGTCATCAAGTTAAGTCCGCGACTTCGACACCTTTCCGAGACGGCAGACCTGGAGGCAGAGGAGCTGGAAAAGCGAACTTCCCAGCTTTACTTCGCTCTCAAGCAATCGGAGCGACAGGAGGCAGGAGTTGGGGCTGATGGGCTGAAGGATGTTGGCCTAGAGCCCACCCATAGGCCCCTAAGTAGTTCCTTTTTGGAGGGTTCTAAATATAAACCATAAGAAGGAACTACTTAGGGGCCTATGGGTAGGGCCTGGATGTACATAGATGTCGTCGTTCGTCAAAGGAAACAGTCTTGAGTGCACTGCGTTGCCAGGCACAGCTCGAAGCAACCATTGCGATTCGAGATGCTGGCAGCTCAGTATAGCTCGGTGTCGCCACACTGATTGATGTATTGCGGCATCGTCCACCTGCATGGGAGGGCTTGAGATGTAATTTTCACAAACGTTCGCTAAATCATGCGGCGGAATCATCATGCCAACGCCCTTATGCTGCTTTCACGCCCAGCATCGAGTTCCTACTATTGGATTTACAGGTCCCCATAGCTGCTACCAGCCGATTCCTCCTTTCATTGATAGGTGCCCGTGGTGGTGTAGAGACAGTACCGAAACAGGGGAGTCTATATTTTTCTGTGCCGCTTCAGGCTTCCTTGGCGGCGACGGCAGCATTTGGCAGGGCCCCACAGCAGCTTGCGGCTGCTTCTTCCCAGCATGTGCCTGCCAAGGCCGCAGGCTTGAAGAGGCCCTGGAGGCAAAGGAAGGCGCACGGACAGACTGGCCAACTGGTCTTATACGGGATCATAGAAATCAACAAAAAAAAGACAAAGAAAAAATATATATGTAAGTACTATATATAAATATTTGCAGATAGATATCTCTTAGTACTCGTATTAGAAGTAACATTAGCATCAGCACTAGCATGAGTATTAGTGTAGTATTCGCAGTAGTATTAGTATCATTATAGTTGCCATGATTGCTATTGCTTCCTCTCCACTTAGAGAGACTGTTGCCTGCAGCCAGGTGAAGCACGCCAAAACTGTGAAGAGCGTGACCAGGCTTTGAAGAAGCTACAGGCACCTCTTCCAGTTTAGGCGTAAGTGTCCACGACTTGCAACTTCCTGTAATGGTCACAGCAGCCAATGCAGGACGGAGAGGAAGATTGGCGCATCGAACGCCTCGCACTGCAGAAGGACTTCGGCTGCTTCCCCCTCCCCCAGCAGCCGCACTCCCCGCGGCTCCCAAGAAAGGCTCTGAAGAATGCTTCTCCTGACTGCCACATATATTGCATGCCCTGAAACTGTGCCCCCGCCCGAACGAAGCTCCGGGAAGCAGGAAACCGAATCCTTGAAGCAATATGCCGAGCACATGGCCAACAAGCATGCAGAGGCTCCCGCTACGGTTTGGTTTGTGCGCAATTGAACCGTGGCTCGGCCACTTGAGATCTTTTCGAAACCATTACTTCGCATTACTGGACCTGCAAGCGGACGGCATACCAAGTAACAGCTGTTTGCAGAACGAAGAGCTGCTTGCGCGGAGTCTTTGTGCAGGTTTGTGGTAAGCTCTTCGCGCACGGTTCCCAGCAGCAGTCGTGAATCGAGTGTCCAGCCTGGACACGAGACATGGACGCAGACGGAAAACATACCAACAGTTGCATTAGAGAGTCCATGCCTGGGGTCAAGACGGCCTGACAACGGTTCTGTGCTCCTTGTCGTGGCCCTGTCCGAGGTCCGAACGAGCTGTGAGCCTGAGTCGGGCTCACAACGAGGCGCAGCAAAGCATGCTTCATTCCACAACGGGACAACCCCGCAATTGAGCCCTACAGGGGAAAAAAGCAGGTCTCAAACCCTGCCCTGACCCTACATTGCTATGTAAGCGCGAATTCACAGGACCTCCTCTCCAAGCTGCATAGCTCCACCGATCAGGCCGGATGGGTGCAGTACATGTGGCTCCGAGATGTCTCTTGTAGTTAAAGCTTCGGAGACTAACATCTTGGGGGTCGCCTACAGTGTTGTCATGTTACTATGTCTTTTCGTGCTAGTGCCGGCAGGACTTTCGTAGTCGCACTACTGTTCGGCAGACTCGCTACTCGATTTGTCGCATTGTCAACTCGAGGCAGATACCCGACAAGCCGAGCAAGCTGCCGAGATGGAAAGGCTTGCAGTGTAGATTTCAAAGTATAGGGTTTAGGGTTTTAGGGCTTTCGCGTTCAAGATGCACGTATTGTAAGGCTCTAGAATTGAGGATGCATGGGTTCAATCAAGATTTGGGTTCAGAAGGCCTGAGTTTCTACCCAGAACCCACCCGAAACCCTACCTATGAGTGTGTAGTCTTTGATACTGGGTCTTTAGATATATCTTTGGGACATTGTTTTATATTCTCGAAATTGAAATTAAATGGAATCTTGTCTGGAAATTGAGAGAGATCGAAAATTTGATGAACCCTAAACGGTGCGAGCTGCTGCAGGCTACGAGCTGAGCTCTATGAGGCCCTGGCAGGGAGAGCAGAAGCCAACCAGGCATCCCGGAAGCATTACTATGCTGATTATTGCTGATGATCACAAGTGTTTATTGCATTATTGCTATAACATGCTATAACTACTCCGACTGTTCCTGTTACAATGACCATTGTTATGATTGTATTTTCTGCTGCTGGGTTGTTGTTGTTAACATCGTGTGATATGATTTTCTTGCTTCTCTTTTCCTTACTATGACACAGCATAACTAGACTCATCGAGCCGGCCTAAACTGGAACGGCACAAAACTCGATAGTGTGGTAGAACTACCATCCAAGCTGGCGAGCATGGCATTCAAAGGCCTTGGCGGCCAAAGAAGCTCGGCTTGGCAGCTTGATGCAGGACCCGGGTTGTGCATTTGGGGTTTGGGGTAGGGTTTAGGGCTTTGGTGCATTGCACTCCCTGCTCAAACAAGAGGTGTGTGAAGTCTTGCCACCGGTTCGGAGGAAAGCTACAATGCGACATGCCGAATCACATGCCTATGTTGCCAACACCCCAATTATGCCTCGTGAGCGGTCGCAAGCCTGGCTCCGCTTCAGAGGTGATATGTACTTGGTTTGTATCCTCCCGGCAGGCGGAGTGCATGTTGGCTTTGACCTAAGCTTTTGGGGGCAAACCCGAAAGAATCCCACATGTACACGTTGACTTCGTCCAAAAAGCTGAACAGGAAGTACGTGACTTGCACATTTGCGCCGATGGACTGCGCCAGAAAGCCCAGGAGGCCACGAAATTGTTAGGGCACGGTTGGGCTGGCTCCTTGGGGCGGAAGTTCCGTTAGAAGTTAAACTTTAAAAGCTTCAGGAAACCCTAAACCCTAAACACTGGCTGGTCAACGGGCGGTTGGAAAAGGTGTCACAAGCAAAAACCCGCTTGCGGAAGTCCCAACCCTCACCTGAGCCAAATGGGCACCAGGTGAGAGTCCAAAACCCTTCCCTGCGGAGCACCTCCCGTGAGGCTGAGAAGAGAGCTGAGGCGTCCACTGCCAGGCCTGGACTACCACTACGAAAACATTGGTTATTGGGGACACCAGTTGTTGAAGACGGGATAGAAACTAGTAGAAGCAAGATATAAGTCGTGACTCGTGATGATGAGAATCACGGCCTTAATCCTCTTGGTCTTTCGGATCATGGTCGCAAGTCGTAAGTGTGACCTTACCTAAGCATGCACATGGGGTTGGTGATTCTTCTCAAAGCCTCGGCATGTTGAGGTGTGCCACGCTGGAGAAGGAGGTCAGGGAGGTCCCAATTCCCGAGTTGTCGCCGTTGATTAAGGATGCATTGAACTGTCCTGGCCGTTCTGCGGCTTCAGGGTGGCAGGCTATATCTCCCTTAAGCCTGCAATTCAAAGAGGGGCTGCATGACATATATCCAGTCGGCTTATGCAGCTGGCTGTTCGACTATGCTCTCCCTTGCTGCAGTTCTCTTCGACACGTTTCCCGGGCTGACGTTGTCAGCGAGGAGATTGTCACTGCAAGCTCGTGCTGCTTGACGCCGATTCGGGCTCACAAGGAGCACGCCAGAACATCCAGCCAGGCTGACAGGCTAGATTCGCGTGTAGACACACCGTGCTGATAATGTTCTCCCCCAACACGAACACACGGCGACAGAACAAGCACAGCATCTCAACTTGCTCAGCCTCGACACTCAGAAGACCCGGTGATCTCGGTGAGGACTGCAGCGATATCAGCAGTTTTTCGTCATACTCAACATCTCAGGAATCACTGATGGTAATCATTGAGGGTATTGAGGTGACACCACGGCAAGCTTTGCGCTTTTTTTTGCAGTGATGGAGTTGTAGGTTGTAGAGTAGGCACCTACTCGAAGCCTACATGCAGCGCTTTTGAGTTCATGGGTGCTGCCCACAGCTGTGTGTCAGGTGTCACATGCATGGTTGGACATCGCGGCGTTTTGAAATCGTTCAATACTTTCCCTGTGTCTACTCGCATCACTGTTTTGGCAATTCCCACTCTTTTCTCTGCTGCTGTTGTTACAAGCTGTCGGTACAAGTGTTGCAATTTAATTCAGGTTCTTCATTGCCTGCATCTTTTCATTCTGAATACTGGTATTCTCACCGCTACTCAGGTGCTACCTTGGGACGCCTCTGTTGCATTGATGATCGGTTCGCAGAGACGATTGACACCGAGGACCGGCTACTAATGCGATGTTGCTTGGGACTTTAGGCCGGGTTGCTGCAATCCTGCTACGGTTCACTACTCGCCGCGGCAGTTGGTAGCACTATTATGATGGTTTCCTGGGACTACTTGAGGACAGTGATCAAGCCTTGTCCAAGCAACACTAGTTTAAGCCATGCGAGCAATGATCTCAGGATCCTTCGTCCCAACCCTACAACCCTTGCAATGTCGAGACGAAAGGAGGCCCTCCAAACCTCGCACGAAAACCTCGCAAGCAGCAGCAGCCACATGCAAGGACCTGATTGCAAGGCATCAGAGCCACGACCCGAGACTTGATGCCTACGAGAAGGAGCCTGCAAGTCATCTCGGGCCAGTTGTGGTCCGTATGTTATCGTGTTTGCCAGGCTTCATTTGGTTTACGATTTGTGACTTTTTGTAGAAATTCAGACTCGATTTGGTCTCCTTCCTGGTCCAGTGCTTTGTCAGGTCATGCAGAGGCTCAGGCAAAGCTCTTGGCCGCAGGGCGCCCAGTTCAGTCTCTCGGAGCGGCCAGTCCTTTGCAGACTGCTTTTCTCGATTGTTGTGCTGGGAACTGCGAAATACGAGCCGGCTGCGCAATCAAGGCTATCAAACGAGAAGCAAACAGTACCTCAAGCAGGAAAGAATAGTATAGACAGGAATTTCGTTCAGTTTGGCGTACACATCAAAGGCGGGAGTTTTACATAGTCGTCAGCTGCCGTCAGAACCCCCGGTTACCAAGAATACATATGGAGCACGGTATGTACCTCAGCCCCCACCCCAAACCTAGATATATGTATATATATATATATGCAGATCAGAATAATGGTGCCGTGTTCATCAATCCCACAGCGCTAGAAGCAATGGCGGCAGTGCATGTTGTGGTCATTCTCTGGGCCAGCTTCGGGTCGCTGGCAGCCGAGACACAGGGGCCACTGCAGGTTGCGGCCCGAACTGCGGGCTGCCCCTCGGCATGCACTCCCCTAAGCTGCGCTTGCGCAAGAATGACAGAACGTCATTATGGAAAACTGGTTCAGTATGCGCAGACTCGAATTCCGCGTGCATATGTGTGTGTGTGTGCGTGTGTGTGTGTGTGTGTGTACGTGTATATGTGGAATTAGTCCGGATAGCAGCTTCCCACCCCTTCTTGTTGCCGCTGCCGTTGTTGGTGGAGGCGGCTGCTGTTGTTCTTCTTATGACCATTGTAAGAATGAGTGATAGTTACTGCTGATACTGTTGTCGCAGTGATGGTGCTCATGATTGCATTAGTGATCATTCTTGGAGGTGTGATTGCTCGTAGAGTTGCTTCGTGCTGGACAGACTGCATCAGGAGACATGGGCAGTTTCTCGCAGAGAACGCCGTGCCCACAAAGAGTGCAGTGCCCGTCTAATTCCCTTGAAACTATATATCTTCATAAATAGCGCGCGTCTAGAATCTAGAATTTTAGAAGGTACCCCCAAAACCCCACATTGGGCCCGATTCCAAGGTGGCTCAGAGACTGACAAGCTGAGTTGCCTGCTGGCGAAGCTCTTTGCGCCGAGCGAGGAGCAGGTCACTTGGTAGTTTTCTGACAAGGCGTACACTCGGTCAATTTGGAGTGAGTGCACGTGAGGACGGTGAATGTGTGAGTACTCCTCAGAATCAAGAACGTGTGCACAAACAGGTCGCAGATGCAGTCGTGTGCCTTGTAGGTAGCAACATGAGCTCAACATCTGTTTCCAGGCTGAAGCTGCCAAAGATCCTTCCATTGTTCCGAACCTGCCGCAGCTGCCGATTCCCTCTGCCTTCGAGGGATTACTCAATGGAGGCTGGACCCTTGGGTTTGAGTCTGGGTTTCGACTTCGCATAACTGCTTGGGTTTTACGGTTCGCTGCAACAGGATCGGGTCGGGTCCCCCGTTAAAGGGCGCCGAACAGATTGAGGTGATTGATGTGGAGACCTGACAACTTTGAATCGAAGCTTCTCCTCGCCAGGCTACATCGCAGTGAGGTTGACTGTTGGGTTGGTTGTCAGGAGCACAAGAAACGGGTTGAAGATTTCCATGATATCGAACCCTGCCCTAAATTCATCCAGTCGGCCTTACCGAATTGTCCCTCAACTCTGTTTTACTGTGCCCATGAGGTCCGGCGAAAACGAGCTGGAGCCACGAACCCTAAACTACGACGAACAGCACATGTCTTGAGTGTGTCAGTGTATGTGTCCAGGCCACGGATCGTTTCTTCAGGTTGAACTGCCGCGGCACCGGCAGCCATCATAAAGCACCCGCCCGCCTGCCCCCGTTATACTCACACGTGTGAAAATGAGTGAATATTAGGGCCAGATGGCCTTCTGGGGCAGCTGTGGTTGGACGCCCCAATGGCGGATACAACGGGGCTAGAATGCCTCAAACTTCGGTGAGCTCATTGCATATCTTGGCAGCCAAACACTATGATTCTGCGTTTGCGTGCTGTCAGTCGGCTGGTTAGGGTTGGAGGCATGCTTGTTGAGCAGGGAAGCTGTGCCCTGGCCCTAGCCCTGGCCACGCTGACGGGCTGACCGGTCGTCGTTGCTATTGGAGCTCCCGCTCTTGTTCCGAAACGGAGCTGCCGAGCAGGTCTCAGGGGAAGTCCGCCTGTGCAGGGAGGCAGCAGCATCTGACACGGAGAAGAGAGCATGCGATTCGCCTCGCCGGGATGCCAGTGGCGAATCCGTGGGCAAAGCTCGAATCGAGGTTAAGGATTCTGAGGTCCGGGAGTACCTGGAGGAAGGTGTGAAGGAAGAGATCTGGACCATGCTCGAGGCTTGCCCAGAGGACGGCAAGGAGCAGTGCATGAGTGCAGCCAAAGACATGCTGGCCGCGGTAGCCAGTCGAGAGTCTTATCGACGACATGATCCGCAAGCTTCTGAGCGACAGACGAGACGGCCAGCGAACTTGGCGAGAGGATGCGGTCCTGTATGGAGGAGTGCATGGAGCGTCTCCGGGACGAGGCTGCGAAGTCAATGGTCCGTAGGAGGACTTGTCGGACATGGAGGTGGAGAGGCTGAACATGGATGGTGCTCGGGATGCAGCCGAAGAGGCCGCCGTTCCTGCGCGGCTGCCCGGAAGGAGTCCACCACAGCCACCTGCGAAGGATGGAGGAATTTAACAAGACAGGCTTCGACCGCTGCATGGGTGAGCTGGCCGAACCTCATGACAAGTTAGCGAGTCCGCAGCGGCACCAGCTCCACGCTGTTCCAAGATCCTAGCGAGCTTTGGAACTCCGTAGGCCAAAAATGGCACTTACATGTTCCTGTAGCTAGCCGGGACCTTCTGCCTGAATCCCTGCCTGCCTTGAGGCGTGCTACAAGTTAGCGTTTAGGTTGTCCAAGCAACGACAGTCTTACATGGACACTTTGCTCCGTGGTGCACACTGCAAATTCGGAGTTGCCTATGCTCGGAGTCTGATCGCAATGTCCCTGGCTCATATCGGACCCAGGGAACGAAAAGGCGATGTCGAATGTTGGGCAGGTCGATCTCCAAAGCTGCGAAGGGGAAGCCTCAACAGCAGGTATGGCCAGGTATGGTCTGTTGACTTATCATCACAATAGTACTAATAAAACAAACAGTTATTATCATGGTTACTGTCACTACACTGTTGACGATATAAATCCTGTATTACCGATAATAAGGAATATAAATAATTCCCATAGTTCCGGGTCCATAAGGTAATGCAGGATTCATATCATCAACCGTAATGTTCTTCTTCGTTATTGTTTGTACTACTATCCACCTTGTTACGTTTGCGCTTCTCTCGGATTTGCACGAAGCTGGCACCCGTAGGCCCGTACTTTGCATCGCCGTGACCAGGTGCCGCGTTGTTCGACGTTCCTCTGAACCCAGAGGATGTGCTGGCCGTCCTAGGCAGGGCATTTTGGTTTAGGGCCCTTTGTCAAAAGATTTGGGGGCTCTACAAGGTTTCGGTAGATCTCTTGAGGCTTTGATTGAGCTTTTGTTCGTGTGTTTCGGGTCTTAAATAAGCAGCAAGGTCATCGATCTTTACACGTGGCAGTATTCGTTGTCTTGGTTCTCATACTGCACCTCTGCAGGTGAGCCTAAAAGCAAAACCGAAGCTTCTGATGCTTCTTTTTCTGTCTTCAGCACGGAAATTCCAGGAACAGCTTGTCGGAAGTCTGCTACCCGGGTTTTTGAGTTTGTGCTCCGTCTTCTGTTATATCCAACATAGGTATTGACTGGCTGGTTGAGGGAAGTGCTGCGTAAGCTGTCTCTCGTAAGATCTCGTAAGTCTTGACTTTGGAATGTAATCCAGCTGATGAAGCTCGCTCTGCAGCTGCCCGATCAATGTGTCGAACTGCTACAGCTGCTGTGGGTTCAAAGGCCGGGAGATGGGAGAAAGAGTTTGAAAAGAAATCGTCCAATCATTTGGTTGCACACCTACGCCTGCTGTGGGTTCAATCTCCGGGAAACTGATGACCCTCTCGCCTGGGCTTGGCTAAATCCATCATTCAGTCGCCAGGTCGAAAGGCCACGCTGCTTCGGGCAACGAAGAAGGGCTTTGAAAGGAATTCAAGACCTGCGGCTCGCTAAATCAATCCAATCACCGGGTCGAACTGCTACGCCTGCTGTGGGCTCAATGGCCAGGACATAGGGGGGGAAGTGTGGAAGGAAATCCAGCTGATGCTGATGATGCTCGATCTGCGGTTCGGTAACTCCTTCCAATGACTGGGTCGAACTGCTACCCCTGCTGCGGGTTGAATTGCAGGGAACTCGGAAACAGAGTTTGAAAAGAAATCCAGCTGATGCTGATGATGCTCGATCTGCGGTTCGGTAACTCCTTCCAATGACTGGGTCGAACTGCTCCTGCTGCGGGTTGAATTGCAGGGAACTCGGAAACAGAGTTTGAAAAGAAATCCAGCTGATGCTGACGATTCTCGGTCTGCGGCTCGGTAAATCCTTCCAATTTGCGAGGAAATCCAGCTGATGCTGATGATGCTCGCCTTCGCTAAATCAATCCAGTCACTGGGTTCGAACTGCTACCCCTGCTGCCGGCCCAAAGGCAGGAAATCGGTAGGATGCTGATGATGCTCGCGCTGGGGTTCGTTAAATCGGCCCAATCACTGTGTCGAACTAGTATACGCCTACTTTGACTTTGGAAGAAAATCCAGCTGATGCTGATGATGCGCTCTCTGCGGTTGGCTGCATTCGTCCACTCCATGGGTCGAACTGCAATCCCTGCTACGGCTACGGGTTGAATTGCCAAGAAGTCGCAGCCTTTCGTTCCATCCATCAATCATTTTGAGGAATTGTGACGCCTGCTGAAAGGAAATCAGGCTCATGCTGATGATGCTTGTGCTGCGCGTTTGGGTGTTGGTCAGCTAGCATCAGCTGGATTTCCCTTTGATCTTTGTCTCCGATCTCCAGTCCCTGCAGGCTTAGCAATTCGACCCAATGATTGGATGGACTAATCGAGCCGCAGAGCAAGCATCATCAGCATCAGCTGGATTCCATTGAAAGAAACCTCTCTCCAATCTCCCGGCCCTGCAAAATGATGGGATGGATTTAGCGACCCTGCGCTAGAGCCCACGAAAATTGAAAGTGTAGCAGCTCGTCCTCTGCGGATCGTTGAAATTTGTCCAGTGGCATGCCTGCTGTGGGTTCAGAGGAAATCTAATTGATGCTGATGATGCTCGCCCTGTGCTGCCACTGCTCCGACAAGGGCAATTCATGCTGGGCTGCTCCTTTCTGCAACTCCTTGTATCCGTCCAAGCCATGTTTGAACTTGATTCTACCTCGCTTGGACGCAAGTACTCGTAAGATCCCAAAGCCTGCCTGCCTCATCCGGTGGAATAGCCGAAGCTGTGATTTCCCCAGCATCAGATGTTGTACCGTCCTCTTCTTGGACCGCTTAACTCGCCAGGCAGTGCAGCGGGCCGGTTGCCGCTCGTCGCCTTCTTGCAGGGCCTGGGAGGGCATTTAGTGGGCGTCGAGAAGGACCTTATCTTTGTTCCCGCCGGGTGAGGAAAACGCTTGTTGCCCGGGTGCCGTGCTATTTACTCGAGCTCCGTTGGCGGGCAGAGACCCTATGTCGACTGAGCACAGGACCCCGCGCAACACGCTAGAGCCCTTCTCGCGCTGCGCCGCTTAAGGCAGGATTTCCGCTCAACCTGCCTGATGTAAGGTCTCTGTGCAGGAAAAGTTAATGAGGCAGCATCCATAGTGCCGACATCAGAGCCTTGTGCGTCGCCCCTTTCAGCATCAAGAGTAATGGTATTTTAACCCGGTCCCTTTATATACAGCAGTTCATAGACAGCCGTCACGGAACCTTCAGGAGTCACTCTCCATTTTTCAAGCCAACATCTATCATGAACCCGGAACATGCCTGGCAGGGATTTCCTTCACGCCTATGGCGCTGGCTTAGTGCTGTCCTCGGACTCCCACTTTCAAATCCGTTGACAGGTAGGCTCTGACACGCACACACACACACACACTCTCACACATAGAGACAGACATCGGGGGAGCGGGGAGAGGAACAGTCAGACAGTCACGATGTCGCCGGCAGTCCGGAGACAGAAGGGCATGTCACCCTGCACAGCGGTCCACTTCGGAACAAAAAACTAGACAGGACGGCGCAAATGTACGGGGAGTCATGTGCAAAAGGAACGGAGCATACTTGCGTGCGCAAAATCTCACACGATTAGTTTGTCTTTCAGCATTTCGCACAACGAATTTTTGACATTGAGGCCCCTGTGTCCCCTGCTCAATGCGAGCAGCTTCTTCTGTTCCTTTTTCGCTGCGATGGGGGGTTGCTCTTCCGGCGAACTGCTGTCCGATGTGCCCGAAAATAGACTCGACCATAGTCAGGTCGACGGCAGCGCAACATGCGCAGACCAGGCAGCCAAAGGCAGGGTGCCACCGCAGCTGTATTACTGTACCATGCTTTTGCCTCTCTGCAGCAGACATATCTTCCCACTGACGGCAGGAGACTGTACGAAGGACCCGACCGTGGTATCCAGATGCCCTCAGTCCTGCTACAACAGGACCCCCGAGCTGCATGATTTGTCAGGCATGCGAAACTGCACAGGACGTGCAGTGTTAGAGGTAACCCATGCAGACGGCCAACTCCTCAACATGATGCTTCAATAGGAACATGCTGTAATTAGGCTCTGTATAGTTTTTCTCTATCTTTCTCTCTCCCCTTCTTACCACCCAGAACACAAACTTTACACACGCACACGCACACACAGGCACACGCTCACACACACACACACAAACGACTATAACTTACTGTACATCAATGAATCAATCAATCTGTGACCTTTCTATCTATCTATCTATCTACCTATCTCTATGTCTGTGTGTTTATGTTTCTGTTTATATATGTATTCGCTATGTATTCGCTGTTCAGTAGTTCACACCCAGGTATACACGAAGGCATACAAGCGTTTTTTCATTTCCCCTGTTTGCCGTCTCCGTCTGTACATGTGCACCCGTCTATTGGCACACATTCTCGGTTTATGTTTTACTACACATATTCACACATACATAGACATACATGTACTGGCATGTGTGCACACTGTCTGTACGTTTGCATGCATGCATGCATGTACATATTTATGTTTGTGTGTATGTATGTATGTACGTACATGAGTAGGTATGTACGTAAATGTAAATGTTATTGTAAATGTATGCACACATATGCATAAACAATAGAAATATGTGTGTAGTAATATGGTGCATACATATCCATCTACATCTACATACACATACATACATATGTACACACTATGTACGCACAGATACATATGTATGTATGTATGTATGTATGTATGTATGTATGTGTATATATATATGTGTGTATATATATATGTGCACACCCGCACACCCATCTCTCTTTTTCTCTCCTGCTCTCTCTCTCTCTCTCTCTCCTTCCCGCCTGTCTCTCTCTCTCTCTCTCTCTCTCTCTCTCTCTGTCTCTCTCTTCCCTGTCTGTCTGTCTCTCGCCGTGTTTGGGCAGGCGGGCGGGATCCGGGGTTGCATATGTACATGCAGGAAATAAGACTATGTGTACATACACACGTGTGCACACATGCGTATACATGCGCAACATGCATATATGCAGCAGGAGGTGCTTCACACGAGCATCTGCATCATGTGCCTACATAAGTACATCTGCATGTACGCGCAGCGTTGCACCGTGCTTCGTTATGATTTCTGGAATGACTTGTGCTGTTTTGAAAGACTCGAAGTTTAGTCGCTGCAGGACGCAGCCTAGTCTTCTGGAATGGAAGGGCAGGTCAGCTGGAACCTTATCGTGTCGGCTCTGTGCTTGTGACGAAGCCTCCACCCACTGCAGTGCGCTCGAGATGGATTTGTTAAGACGAAAGATCAAGTTGCTTCCTTTGCTGAGGTGTCCTTTCTTCCACAAGCTCAGACCAGCACAAACCTCTCTCTGGTGACGGTCGTCATCCTGGAACAGGCAGAGACCAAATACGTACTGTCGATCGATCTCATTGCATCACTGTCCAGGATGGGGCCTCTGGGACGGCGGACCGGGCGAAAGACTTAGACGTGACCTTAGTTGCTGCCAATGGAGTTTGCGTACTTCAAACTAATGGTGTTGATGGAGTCATGGCGGCTTCAGTTTCGTGTGCCGAGGCTCCCGTAACTGCCAAGCTAGAGGCAGAGCTTGCACCGGGCTCTGTGGTTTGGAGCATGGACGCTCTACGGCTGCGTGGAGCAACTATGCAGGAGGCAGAGCCCACTGACCCGCCCGAGGAAGGCAAGCCAGCGAAAAAGCCGGCAATGATTACCGTGCCGGCTGGCGGCTTGGTCTTTCTCCGCCGCTTCCATGTTGCTGCCCAGTGGTCCTTAGACGTGCCTGTTCACGTCTACTTGCGGGTCCCAGCACCGCCAGCAAGCCTGCGGCCCGCTTGGCCGGTTTCTCTCGAGGCAGCCACAAAACTGCAACGAGCAGCCACGGAGGAACTCCAGCGATTGGGTGCCATGCGTTTGTCGGGGGCGGTCCTGTCGGAGATGCGCTTCACCGATGCGAGCGTGGCTACCTATGGCGCACGCGAGACAGGTGCGCCTCGCTAGTGGCTGTTGACGAGAGCGCTCGTCTCTCTTCCTGTAGTCTTCATGTGCACAGCACACCATCACATGATGTGCACCTCCACTCGTGGCTTTGTTGGTCAAGCCTTAGGCCTTAGTCTTCGACGTGGCTATTCCGATTCCAAAGCATCTAAGTTGGACGTCCTGTGCGGCTCGAATGTCTGAGATTCGACACAAATGGCAAGCGCATCAGACCCCACACCGGGCCTATACATGCTGAACCCTGGTGGCTCCTAAGTAACCTCACCTTGAGCTTTGATTTCTGCAATGCGAGAGGGGAAAAATGGCAGCAACTATACTCTTAAACGATCTAGACCCCAAATTAAAGTAACCCTCGAGCAAAAGACAGCAGTCTATGACCTCGAGCTCGGGTTCAGGTGCAAGGCGCCTGGCTCGCGCCTTCGGCAGCCCCGTTGCAGCGCTGGGCTCTATCGGGTGCCGTGCCCAACGATGCATTTTTTATATATTAATATATATACACATGTATATATATAT